>CAIGQV010019088.1:1228198-1238577 GCA_903798115.1 Danio jaintianensis
TGTATGTATATGTGTGTGTGTGTATATATATATATATATATATGTATGTATATACATGTATGTTTATGTATATGTGTATATATATGTGTATATGTGTATGACATTTTCTTTCATATTTTTCTAACAGAATGTAATCAATTCCAGCATAATTGTGAATTTTCTTGGAGCTTTTGTAATTGTAGTTTGCATGTAACCAGTGTTTAGGTCATAGATTTCAGCCTAAAAAATGATACAGAGTAATATAAATAACAGAACACAAATGGATTATATGCCTCTTTTTAATGCTTCTCTTTAATAAAAAAAAAGTTCGTATGATTTGATGAGACCGTAAAAGATGCTTCACTGATTTTGAAACTGCTTGACTGACACACACATACTCCACAGAGCGTGGATCGTTTTCAAAGCAAGGAAAGCTGACTGTGAGAAATGGGGTGAAATAACTAGCAACCTCAAATAAAATAACAACACTTTTTTAACAGGTCAGAATGCCCTAGTTTAAAGGGGAATTCACCCAAAAAAGAAAATTGGCTGATTAGTTTCCACACCTCATAGTTTCCGGTTTGTTTTTATAGAAAACGGAAAAATCAAAGACGCTTTAAAGGAACACTCCACTTTTTTTCTGTGTTTGAAAATAGGCTCATATTACAACTCCCCTAGAGTTAAACAATTGAGTTTTTTACCATTTTTGAATCCATTCAGCCGATCACTGGGTCTGGCAGGAGCACTTTTAGCTTAGCTTAGCATAAATCATTGAATCGGATTATACCATTAGCATCTCACTCAAAAATGACCACAGAGTTTCGATAATTTTACTATTTAAAGCTTGACTCTTTTAGTTACATTGTGTACTAGTACAACGGAAACAAATGAAAAGTTGCTATTTTCTAGACTGATATGGCTATTAACTATTCTCTCATTACTGCATAATAATCACAATACTTTGCTGCCTTACCATGGGTGCAGCAGGAGAAATGAAATTACTACAGCACCCGAAAATAGTCCCCAGCACCAAGGCCTACACTTGCACCACCAGTTAGGAGCTGCATGATTTCATTGCTATTTTCCAGACCTATTTAAAAGTAGAATAAGCTAATTGACTTAGCAGTCTACACATTTAAAAGCCTTTTGCAGTTATTAAACTGAAGTTTGAAACACTTTGTTTACTAATACCAGCTATGGTGGTGATGCTTTATTTTAATTTCATGGGACCTTTACATTTTTTAGATATTAGTATCAGTATTGTTAGTTTTTAGGATATCTATTAGCTAGTGTGCTTCAAAACAGTGACAAAATTCACATTTAGAAGATATAAAACTGATATAAACATGTAAATAAACATTTGTAGTTTGTCACTTTCTCCTAAATGGATCAACGGTTTTATTCACGTCACCTCATACTTTAGTTTCTCATCAAATCATGACTAATCAAAAGTTCTCTAGTATCTGACATGCCCCGCCCACTTCAAGATACTTCATATTTGATGGGCTTAAGCTCAACCACTCTCATTGGCAGAGCGGTGATAAAACAAAACGCTATTGGCTGTTTTTTTGTTGTTTTTGTTTTTTAAAGGGAGTAGTTACACTATGTCCTACCTTCTCTTTGTGTTTCAGTTGAGATTACGTCAAACATAGAATAAAAAAATTCGCATTTCAAAGCACATCACGGGACCTTTAATAATCAAATCTAATGTGGAGACTGTAAAAGAACATTTGACTGTAACATAATGTGTTTGAAGAAGTTTGCTTGTGTTTTAGGTAAAGAATTTCCTCATTCATGTGCGGGTCAAAATACTGCTTGGTGGTGGGGTTTAGTTAGATCACTGTTCCCTCCACATCTGCTGGGCGTGCTGCTTTTTGACCTGACCTGCTCATGTCAGAGATGAAGTCATCAGTAGGCTGAGCCATTGGGACGTACACATGCATGAACTGTTCATGTAGTATGTGACATTGTTATCCTTCTTATAGCATTGTCTTTTTAACACTGCTTTTTATCATGTGCTAACACTTTTAATTTTTTAACTGTTCTTAAAGCTCATGTCTTCAAGGTAGAATGGTATTTTCACTTTTATTTCTTCAACTTTACATCTAGCAGCTGGGCCTCACTTTGTTATGTAGTGACCTCATGGTTGGTTATTCCCACCGATGTGCTGCGTTGCCAAGAGAAAAATGATAGCATGCTTTGACTTACCGAGTTGAAGTACCTTATCACAGTATCTGTCTCGTTCCACATGTCCGTCACATTGCCTTTTCCATGGATGTCCCTTGGAAAAATGATTACAAAAATATGGGAGGGGGGCTTGGGGGTCGGTCAGACTTGCATTCGGATCAGCTGATTAACTTTTTGGTTTCCAATTGTCCTCAGCAGTTAATCGAGAACTTCCAGTGCATGCAGGATCTCAGTATGACAACTTAATACAGCATAAAAGTAGTCAAATTTTGCAGCTTAATGATATGTATTTTATACTAATTGATATGCTTCTTTATGTTGGTGAATAGTTTTATCTGTGTTGAACAAGGGCGTATGTTATTTTAAAACGACATTATTTTATTTATTAGGCGTACTAGAATAGGTTGACATGTTTTATTATGTAGCTCTCTGGAAAACTTGATTCTGATTGGTCAATAATGCCATCCAGCAGTTTGATATTCCTGATAAAAAGCAGTAAAAACGGAGAACATCTGGGTAACAAATGGCAGCCCTGTGCGATTGCTAGGAACCTTTTTAAGGTTTCATTAGATAATGTTAACGCATTTTCTAAATAATAAACAATACATGTACAGCATTTATTAATCATTGTTTAACATTTGATGCATTATTAAAATCCAAATTCATGCTTGTTATGTGATTTAACATGAACTAACAATTAACTTTATTTTTTATTTACGAACATTAATATAGATGAATAAATACTGTAAGAAATGCATTGCTCATTGTTTGTTTATGTTATAATTACATTAGCTAACATTTAACTATTACAAACTTAGAGGAAATACATTTTCTACTTCTATCTTTGTGTTTGGTGAGCTAATATAAAATATTAAAACTCATATAAATATTTTCTGTACTTTTTTATATAGATTATTATATATTGAAAATGCTTCCGTATTGATAGTTCTGTAATATTGTTTCTGTGTTTATCTTTAACTGCAAGGATGCTTGTTTTGCAATACACTGTTATTGATAAAGAGATAACAAAGTCGGGTGGCATTATGCTAATTAAACTGACGTAGACATTTGCAGAAGTAATATCTGTCAAGTTAGGAAGGTATAGAATATGTTGTTTGTTAGATTGATTTCATTTAAATGACTTTTGTAATTTTCAGATCTTATTGACCTTATTCTACAATGCTGAAGTGCGCTCGTTTTTGCGCTTGTTTTAGAAGTTCCGATTCAGTTGCCTATACGAGAAATGAATAAGAATAATAAACGGCAGAAAACGGTCAAACTACTTGCTCTACAAACAAGTGTGTTTATGACTACACATAAAAAGTGGAATAATATAATAAGAAAATGTCGGTTTGCAACATCAAGCAGCATAACGAGCTGTTTTTAGCATCTAAAAATCAATGGAAGTGAATGAGACCGGGAGTCTCGAGCCAAAAACATTCCAATGGCTACGCCTGCACATACTTCAAGAATAATGTCAATACACGCACAAACAAATACAATGCACATAAAGGAAAACCTTTAAAAAGTGTGGTCTTTTTAAATGAATATTCTTAGTTCAGGATTTTTCCTTCTATTAGAAAAAAATGAAGGATGAATCTAAATGACATTTGTGGTAATCATCATAATGCCTGCAGCTTGAACTTAACTTGTTGATTCTGGAATATTCCTTTAAGAACCATACTGGCAGTATTGTCTTCTCGCCATATGAGTTTGGCTTTCCCACTTACGGGAATATGTGCACTGCAAGCACGCCCCGGGGCATGGGAAAAGGGCTTATTTGAAGTAAAGTGAACTGATCTGTAACAACTTTCTCAATTAGTATACTATTCCAAAGACTCATCTGCAATGTTTACACCAGAAACTGTTCGTTTCCTGGAGCAGGCTTTGCACCCGTGCCACGACTCCATGGAAAGTGAAGGGTCTCTTTACTTTAGCCCGTTGAGAAAGGTCAAACACAAATGGACTCTGGTGTCAGGACGAGTATTACTTGGAAAAAGTGATAGGTTTAAAAAGTCAGCAAATAACATGCTGAAATCATTGTTTGAATGACTCTTCTGTAGTATTCAGGTGGATTGCTTTATTTTGCATTAAGTACATTATATAACCAAGGATGGACCAAATTGAGATAAATATAGCACGAATGACCATGTACAGTATAATTATGTGTAACATTTTGACTTTATGTAGCATGACTGATTGCAAAAACGTGATTTGGACGGTGCCACAAATGTAATTATTACAGATAATGAACCCTTTTTGCATTGGCAAACTAAATCACCCATAACTGATTGCCGCTGGTTTTTATTATTACAGAATCTTGCGGTGTTTCCTCAAATGTTGCTTGCATGTTACGATTCCACAAATGACATTTCCCTCCAGATAAACACGACTGCATCATTCATCATGCATCTTAAAACAATTCCATCTGTTAACAATTTATCCGTTCCCTCCCTGTTTCTAATTAGCGCAGAATACATTTTTTTCTTTTAAACGTAAAGTAGGTCACAATTTTTGGCCAGCGAAAGTAGAGTTCATTCAAACACACCCATTGAAACTTTTTATAATTCAGCCATCAGTACAGATCGATAATAAATAATGAGAATAACAGAGCGCTTCTCCTAAGCCTCTTGTTGACTTTCGTGAATCCATAGTTTGCTAGATCCATGTATGTCTCTCTCCATCACCATTCCACTTAAAAACAATTGCATGTTGCTGCATTTTTATCAGTGAGAAGTTTAAGGGAGTTTAAAAGTAAGTTTAACAGATCAATATTTATATCTGCAATGCTTATAATGGCCGTTCAATACATCATATTTGCTTAATGTATTTAGCATGATTTTTCTAATGCCAGCAATGTTGCTAATGTAGAAGAGCTTTTCCTTACAAGGTTTTGGGTACAAATGTCACGTATGATATAATAGGCTTTATACGGTTAAGAGGTAAACACGATTACAGGTCAACGTATTTGTGCAGCAAAACAGCCCAAGAAGGGCCACAAATATTGCAGCAAATCTTGAGAAAAAACCGCCACCGATTGTCAGATGACAGTAAACTTATTGAGATATTTATTATTGAGTTGGAATGTGATGTCAAAGCCTATAGATATGTATACATACATACATATACTGCTTTGAAGTCACGTCTATATCACAAGTAAATTTATATCTATTTTTTTAATTAGATATGTCATCATCAATATTTGTCGTCTATTTTTGATCTGTTTGAAACCATCTGCATTACAGCTATGAAGCACAACGCTCCCGATTCCCAACTCCACAGGAAAACTTATTTTTAACAGTAACTGACAAACCTTTGAAGACAGACCTGTTGTGAGCTCAGAGGTTTTTAATCAATTGTATATGCTTTTCTTGAGCCTGTCTGTTTGCTTTAATTCTGCTGTGTGAAGGCACCCAGTTGCATAATGTCTGTTGCTGTCCAGTTTTCCCCTGTGCAATTGAATTGAATCCTTGCTCAAATGAAGTGAAAGCTGTACAAAGTATAGTTTTTTTTTCCAAAAAATTTATTCGGTATTGCTAAGATGAGTGCATCCCTTTATATATATATATATATATATATATATATATATATATATATATATATTTAACTGTTCATTCTTGCTCAATTGTCAACAGCAATTTGGCTTTTTAATCCAGGCCCTCCACAGTCAAGTTCTCATTTTGTGGATTACTCACATGGAAATAAATGAACATAAAATTTTCAATGTGCTGTGCAGTTTGTGTTATACTTTATACTGGTACTTATTTCCTTTATTGCTCATGGGAAAAGCTTGATATACGTATGTGTATTCAGGTGTTTTCTCCAGAGCCGCTGCGTGTTCATGCATAGCTCAGCTCTTCCTCAGTGTGGATTATAACTCTTAAGAACAGAAGGGATGGCTTATTGTGGAGCTATCATTGTGTAATCACAACCTCTCTTTTCACTATAGCGCTACAAAGCTATCTTGAGTATAGACTTTCATGGTCGTAGCCTGCCAGTGTATGGCCTTATTCACAATTCCTCATCTTCCTGCGGCATCACTTCAGAAACCAAACTCTCCTCTTGAATCTGTGGTCGATCAAGCTCCTCTGTCTGCACAGAAACCATATGAAGGCCATATTTTCCACATAACAGCGTAATGTTTGTTTGATTTGCCCCACCTTCTTATTTCACTGCCGATTATGAAAATAACCCCCCTGACACATGTCTGGAGAAAGGAAAATCGTCAAAAAGTCACGTTTAAATCAACCAAATTTGGAAATGTGTTTGGCATATGCTTCATTTACGTCTTCCTAGAGATGAAATGTTATTTTGACGTTTTACCTTATTAAATGTTGCTGATACAGACACGTGTGTGTATATATAGTTCAAAACTCTAAACTGTGTTTAAATGTAATGCAATATTTTTGCAAAATCAAATAAGCCCAGGGGTTTTTAATAACATTATGAATGTGGGGTTATAGTTACAGTTCAAGTGGAAGAACCCAGCCACAGTTTATTAAAACTTGCTTTTTTTCCTAACTGTATTTATCTATATTCCTCATTCATTTTGAGGTGTCTTAAGGTTCAGCTTGCAATTGATTGAAATTGGTTCCACGCAATGACTGATCTCATTCACTTATTCCAGTGTTTTAAGATACAAAAATGTGTCAAATCACTCTATATGTCACTTTACGTAATATATTTGATGATCAAATTTCACATTTTATTTAGCGTTTGTTTTAACTAAGATTTTCCATGGTTACAGGATGATTGTACTTTCAGATCGAAGGCACTTCATTAGAGCTTTTCGAAGAACTTTATTCAAACCCTTAAATAGTTGACTGGCAATTGTTCCACGACTTGTATTCATGATAAAATTATGCGAGAAAATAATGCTGTGAGCAATCAGCACTATAATGTGAGAAAGGCCTGATTAGTGCTGGCGCCCAACTGTTCAGAGCTCCATTAGCTGTGGAAAAAGGATTCTAGGAAGAAAACTTTACTTTCGTTTTATCAGTACTCTCAAAGCTATGGCTTTTTAAAAATATCTCAAAACTTTCTACAATCTTTCATCACTGCAGTGTTGACAATTGCTGTTTGCATGAACATATTTGCTTGCTTTTCCCCCTCTTTACTTTAGATGATGAATTTGGTGCTGAGGGTGGTGGTCCTTCACAAGCTCCTGACAATCCTCCCCATTCCCAGCCTTCTTTCCGTGGCCATCCGTCAGACCAACCCCCAACCTCCAATTTCAGCAATATTCAGATACCTCCCGGGTCACATGCTCCAGCCAATACACCTGCAGAGATTCCCCATCCAGAAGGTAAGCTAGCTAAGCTTTAGCGCAATTACAGCGTTTCTGTAGGTCTTAAAAACCACTTCCACAATTTAGGATTTTAAAAGGTTTTACATTTCAGCAGAAAGTCTTAAATTCATAAAGCTTAATGTTTTATGCACAACAAAAATAAAAATGTTCCTCAGTGTTTTTGTTTTTCAAAGCAAATTCCTTAAACATACCTGAAACAAAATGTATGTACTTCAGATCCAAATGAAGTAATTTTTATTTTTATCAGAAACAAGGCTTGTCATTTTGTTTCTGAGTGAATATATCTTGATTGAAGAATCTTTAGGCATTTGCACTGGAAAACAAGACAAAAATACTGAACGCAGTTTTTTTTTTCTCTCCACCTTCTTGTGTTAGGGAGCTCATTTATTAAAACGTTAAACTTTTTTGTAAAATGTAATAAAGATCATGCCAAGATCATGCTTTTTGTTTATATAAGTAGTTTTGTTTTTCCAGATATATCTACATCCATTAAAACAAACAAAAGTCTTACCAAGCAGAAGTGTGTACTAGCAATAATGTTTATTTATTTTTAGGTGTATTAATTTATTTTTATTTTTTTAATAGAGTGCCTCTTACAGCTGTTGCAAGTTTTGATTATTCATTCTTGCTTAGTTGTGACACATGATTTGTTTGATTGTTTTGCTGTAATAAATTTATTAGATTCGAAGAAACTAGATTCATGTGTCCTCTTTATGTTGCGTTCCCTTGTGCATTGGAAAAAATTGAACTAAAGGGTTCGTAACAGTGCCATACATTAGATAATAACTAGTTTTTTTGAGATTATATGCTCAAGTTTGAGTATATTTGCTTAATGTTTTCGAGCAAAGCAGCAGATGATGACAGAATGAATCACTGCAACACCGTCTACCATTCATTAGTTAATTAGTACTTTTCAGATGGCTGACACGGAGTCGTGTGTTTGCTAGTATATTTCCCATTTAGGTTTACTGTTTTCCTTTAAAGAGCAGAAAGGCAGGCTCAGGGTCCCCATGAGGGGCCTGTTCCCCCTGGTAACTGCTGTCCTCTGTGATTAGTTCTCCGGCTCCCAGACACGGAAATGACTAATCTACAACATGGCACCCCAGAGGTGCAGACACTTAATTTGATCATGCATAGCGTTCTCTCATTTCTCTGCTCTTGTGTTTGACACTGTCTGACTCTTTAGATGAAACCGAAATGAACTTTATTTAACATAAAATGTACCTTTTTTGTTCATTTCTTCCAGTTAAAAGTCATGCTAAGACTATGTTCACACTACCAGTCAACATTTTTATTTTATTTATTTATTTATTTTCATTTTAACAACCCTATTCAGCTCACCACGACTGAATTGTTTGATCAAAAATACTACAAAAAACTGTAAAATTAAATAAATAAATAAAAATATATATATCATGAATTTAGTTTAACGTTTACTTTATTCCTTTGGTTTAAAGCTTAATGTCCAATATCATTACTTCTGCCTTAAGTGTCTTATGGTCTTTCAGAAATCCTAATATGATGATCTGCTGCTCATAAAACATTAATTATTTATATGCATTTATTTATTACAGTTTTATCACAAAATATTATTAATAAGTATTAGAATCATTACTATTGATCCAGCACCAATAATATTTGATCATCAGCATATTGGAAAACTTTCTGAAGGATCATGTGACACTGAAGACTGGAATATTTTAGCTTTGAGTGAGTAACAGTGGTGTAAAATATATGGAATGGTAAATTTGTGCATTACAGTATTTCTAACACACTATCAACCATGACTGCAAATGCAAAAGTGCGTTTATGGTTAAATATAATGGATTTTTCCCCTCTTTTGAAGCAGCACAGCCTGTCAAACCAGTGCCTGTTCCTCGAACCATGCCAGTGGTCGATCCTTCACTTCTAAACAATACCCTGGAAGGTAAGCTTTGTGTGTGTATGTGTGTGTGAAGAGGACTCCTCTTCACAGAAATTCAATCTCATTGAACCCAGCCAAACAATCGTGACAGAAAGGATAGAACCTCATTTCTCCAATGTGATGGAGCTCATTTTCTGAACATAAGGCCAGAGAAAAAAAAAAAAAAACAGACATTGCACTGGCTTTTCTAAATGAATGAAGGCTTTATGGGAAGCAGATTCACGGTTTGGCTTTTCATAGTGGAAAAAAATTGTCCACAGCCTTAACTACCAGTCAGAGGAATGTACCTTTAATAAAAATTCCTGGGCAAAATCTCTTATGAGATCTGAGATTGTCATGCACATCTTGTCAGGGAAGCATGGTGTGATCTGTAATAAATCTCCTCAGAAACTCCAAATGCACACAAAGAAACCCAGGGAATCCACATAGCAATTGTTGAATAAACATAAGATTTAACAGCTTTCATTGATTCAGCGTGACTAATAATTCACACGACTATGGAATCATCTTACAGAAGGATTTATTTTAAATACTCGACTCAAGTTGTGAGGCGAGTTTGGAGTAAAATCATGTCAGAGTAAAACCATTATATGTGGTAATTTCACAGTCAGCATTTACTACATAGAGCGGTAGTATATTGAGAATTATTATATTATATTAAAGAATGTTTATCTTGATCCCATTATCGACAGATTAAATTAAGTTTGAATTTAAAAACAATTTTTATGTTGCTTATCCGAGAACTATGTAAACTCTGCTCCTTCCAAAAGCATGTGCTTTACTGACAAAACCAGCCCAATCTTGCAAGGCAATGCAACTATTTTACTTATTATCAGAAAAGTAGCTAACGTATCTTTTTATGTGTTGTCAGAAAAGTGGGCAACGTAACTATTTTACATATTGTCAGAAAAGTGGCTAGTATAGCTATTTTACATATTGTCAGAAAAGTGGCCAACGTAACTATTTTACGTATTGTCAGAA
>CAIGQV010019088.1:1238587-1272233 GCA_903798115.1 Danio jaintianensis
AAAGTGGCCAACATAACTATTTTACATATTGTCAGAAAAGTGGCCAACATAACTATTTTACGCATTATCAGAAAAGTGTCCAACGTAACTATTTTATATATTGTCAGAAAAGTGGCTAACGTAACTATTTTACATATTGTCAGAAAAGTGGCCGACGTAACTATTTTACGTGTTGTCAGAATAATGGCCAACGTTACTATTTTACATATTGTCAGAAGAGTGGCCAATGTAACTATTTTACATATTGTCAGAAAAGTGGCCAACGTAACTATTTTACGTTTTGCCAGAAAAGTGCCCTATGTAACTATTTTACATTGTCAGAAAACTGGCCATTGTAACTATTTTACGTATTGTTAGAAAAGTGGCTAATGCATACAAATTCATACGATTTCATTCATATGTAAATTTACGATTTTTAAAAGGAGACGTGTCCCCAAACCCTACCTCTAACCCTCATTGGGCCAAATAAAATGAGGACAAATGAGATCATACAAAATTGCAATTTACAAATTGTGTTGGATTAAACACTATGAACACCCTATGAGGGGCTAAATAATTTGGCTTATGAGTGAGGACATATTATGTACACAATAACGGTCAATTTTTGTTGCAAAAACCCAGAAATACAGCAGATTTTTTAGTGCAATTACAAATTCTCGGACAAAACAAAAGCTGCTTTTCTAGCCAAACCAGACATGTATACATTGAAAACAGAGTATCATTTGATATTGTTTGGACTAGTCTGTCGTAATGCTGTCATAAACTGTGTTCAGACATGGGAAGATGACACATAAATATTAGTCGCTATTAATACGGCATGGAATCACATGACCCACGAAAATTTAAATATGAGAAGTTTGCAATGTCATATGGCAAATTGCTTTTCCGAGTCGTTCTCTCTCAGGCGTTCAAGGTCTTTTTATGACAACAGATCAGCCATGACATCGTCTAATTGGTTTGAAGGGAAAGTATATGCCACAAAAAGGTGCTAATTGGGGATGTGAAACGTGGCCCTGAAGGTGAGATGATTTTGGTAGGGGTCCTTCTCTCAGGGTTACAGTAACTGAATGTACTGAATGATGACACACACAGACCAAAATAAAAAGCATTCAACCAGTAAACTAAAGGTTAGAATCTGTTCAACCATTGTTTTATTTTTATAGAACTAAACAATTGTTAATTTAGTC
Organism: Danio jaintianensis; assembly: GCA_903798115.1. Classification (NCBI taxonomy): domain Eukaryota; kingdom Metazoa; phylum Chordata; class Actinopteri; order Cypriniformes; family Danionidae; genus Danio; species Danio jaintianensis. The sequence continues at coordinate 1,239,775 of CAIGQV010019088.1, forward strand.
TTATTCTTTTGTAAACATTTTATAATTATTTGAAAACACTTTTAAATAAAAAAAATATATACATTTATTCATTTAATTGTTTTTTTTATCATTCTGAAAACATAGGATTGATTTCTGCTTTTTTGTTGTTGTTGTTGTTGTTGTTTTGTAAACCATTTAAAAGACTTGATGAATTAAATCCTTTTTTTCAACCCTTGCTAAGCTAATCCGTGTTTTTCAGAGTAGTTAATGGTGATCAATACTCGCAGTACAGTGATTAAGAAGGCCAGAAAACAAGCTGATACACCAACATGCCCTCGGGACAACCGCTCAACTTACACCAAACAATAACAAACCTATTACCAATTACAACAAGTCCCAAGGTAGATCATGTCGCTTCAGTGTAACTTGCATATAAGTCTCGGTTAACAAACAAACACTCGCGCCAGGGACTTGTTCTTAACGTCAGTCATCATAAATATATATATATTTTTTAATTGTTTATTTTTTTTCTCATGGGCCAGTGAAAATTTTGAAATAAAAGTCAGAACTATTTAGTTTTTCTTCTTTTTTTTAACTTTTGTTTTTCACTTTGGCCAGTGAAAAAAATTGGCAGGATAAGTGAAAATATGAGCAACTGTTCTGATTATACCAGTAGTAAAATAATTTATTAATTTATTTGTTTTTGTTTTTTTGCCAATGCAATTTTTTTGCAGAACAAGTAAAAATATGAACAACTGGCCTCGTTGGACCAGTAGTAAATATTTGTACTTTTATTAGTGCTGGGCAAAAATTTATTTCATCCAAAATAAAAGTGTTGTATTGACATAATATATGTGTGTGTGTGTGTGTGTATATATAAATACGCACATGCATCCATATATTTGAGAAAATGTTTTATATTTAGATATAAAATATATATGTATATGATGCAAATTATATATACATTTAAATATCTATGTAACAAAATTGTTTTGAATACTTTGTTTCTATGCATGTGTGTATACCACTTACACATAATAAATATATATAATACACACACATATATTATTTCAAAACACACTTTTGTTTTTGGATTAATCTTTGTCCAGCACAATTTTTTTTGTTGTTTTTTGCATTTATTTTTCACTTTGGTCAATGACAGTTTGGCTATGAAATTAAAAATATGAACAACTGACCTCATCAGACCAGTAGTAAGAATCGTTTTTTTCTTCTTCTTTTTTTACTTTGGGCAGTGACAATTTTGCCAGGGAAATGAAAAGATAACCAACCCAACCGATTCAAAGAGTAGTAGAAATCCATAACAAGCCATGCTTGAGGATTAACTCTCTGACATGCATAAATACTGTAATTTTAATTAATGCTGCTGTGGCAATATTGCAGTATATTATGACAACATTAAAAGGTATGAGTGCACAAACTCACCTTTTCTGGTCCTCATTTCACCCCTTCAACAGCCAAAATAAATGACAACCAAGGTCTTAACATGACTATTATTTTTAATAACTTGTTGATTTTTTCTTGAAATCATGCATCCCGGTTGAGACAGAAATGTGGTTTAAATCTTCCCTGTCTCTGTGTATTTTATAGTAATGGAGGTGCAAGAAAGGCTGTTGAATGAGGCAGAAATTTACTCTGGTTAAATATTAATACTGGAGATGAATAGGATTTTTAGCTTCCCAGAAATGCTGTTTTAAAGGCTCACATGTGCTGCGGTGATCGTCTGTGTCCAGTTCATTACTACTTTTCCACATTATGGATTCAGCTCAAACTGTCACTCAGTGTCATTCTGGGAGCCAGCATAGTTTACATTGTGGTAAAGGCATTCATGTACCATCACTATAATATTACAAATGCTCAGTGGCAAATGCCTGAAGTTAAGTATTCATAAAGGAGCCCAAGCTCAGCTCACCCTATAATTTTATGTGCTGGTGGCCAATGGAGAGACATGCATGTGTGAAATGGGTGCTTCGCTATTCCAGAATTTTCCCATGAGGAATAATTTAAATACTAGTAGTGCATTTCTGATTATATCTGCGTCCTATTTATATATTGACCGATGTTTTTATTCTATTTTGTTAATCAGATTTTTAAATAATCACTGATACAAAAGTAAAATGCTTCTCAAAAGAAGACTCACTATTTACTAAACCACTTGTTGAAAGAAGGATTTCGAAGAATGTTGCCGACTAAACAGTTGACGATAATCATTTACTACAAAGTCAAAGGGTAATGTCTTTAAAATATCATCTCTTGTGTTCAACACAAGAAAGAATCTAATGGATTGGAGCAATGCATTCAAATAATTCAACACAAATATGCTCTTGGTGTGAAGTTGTGTATTGCTGAATGCCTCCTCATTTGTAAGTCGCTTTGGACAAAAGCGTCTGCTAAATGTAAATGTGTAAGTATCATAATTTATGCTGCATGGCTAGATTATCTTGATGGTTTTAGCACACAGAACTTCTACAGTGATTCACCTGTAACATTCGTCCAATTTTGCTTCTCTGTTTGTTCTTAAATCTTTTTAGGCCACTAAACTCCTGTGAAAGCTTTCAGATCCATGATTTAGTTTTTTTATTTACTTTTTTAACCAGGCCTCATTATTTAATTACTTATTTAACCAGTCCCATTGAGATGCAATATATCTTCCACCAGGGAATCCTGGTCAAGACAGGCAGCATATAGGACAAAGTTACATACAAATACATATCACAACACATAAACGCACAAATTGGCGAATTGATTCAAACAGTTGTTCCAAAATGGCACTAATTTGTGACCCTGAATCACAAAACCAGTCATAAGGGTTAATTAAAAAAAAAGATTTATACAGGAATAAATAAGCTTTCCATTGATTTGCAACTATTGACAAATTGGAGAATCTAAATATTGAGAAAATATTCCATTTAATGTTTTGCAAGTTATGCTTTGTCTTTATAATGAAGTTTTGATATGTTTATGGTAGGAAATGTACAACATGTCCACATGGAATATGGTCTTTACTTAATACTTTAATGATATTTGGCATTAAAAAATAAAAACAGATTATTTTGACTTCTTTTGGTGATTTTGAATACAGTATTTTGAATCTATTGGAAATTTGATTATTTTGACAAATTTGATTATTAAGATTTTTATTTTGACAGTGGCTATTCCTACAAATATACCCATGCAACTTATAGGGTCACATATAGAGAAAACCAGTCTGATTAGATGCCAGAGAAAACAGTGACTTCATCCACTGATTTATTTTCAGTGTTTGTTTAGCTTTCACACATCACTTTGTGTGAAATGCAGGTACAAACTGTGTTACCCGGCTAGATAAAGCAAAGCAGCGTCTTGCTAGTAAAGTCTGATGTATCTTGATGTATCTTTTGATGTAATCAAAGTAAAGATGATTGAAATTATGTTACATTACATATGGTCTGTTATATTAATGCACAAATAAATCATGGACAATATATATATATATATATATATACTTTCTCAACACAGAACTCACATCGTATTCATGCACAGATACATTTCAGTACACTGTTTGCACTCTTACAAATATTCTTTAGCCAGTGTTTAATTATTAAAAACATAGGTCGCATCCTTTTAAATACTGGACAAGTTTCACATGTCATAAGGAATATTACATCCACTTATACAACACATTTTTTTCCAGTTATTCATGACTGTCTGTTTCAGTTACATAAAGATGTACACTTTTAAAAAAATGCTGGGTTCCACAAGATTCCTTCATGTTGTCCCAGCACCAACAGAAGTTAAAACGTAATTTATTTTACAAATTTTAGGGGATTGAACGTAAACCAATGAAGTTGTCTTGAAAAAAAAATAATAATAATGATAATTTGTTTGAGTTTGTTTTTAAATATTCCATCTTTTTTGATTATGAATATAATGTATTGCATAAGTGGATGCTATATTTACTTTATGACATGTGAAAATTGGAAGCAAACTATGTTTTTAATAATTGAACATTGGCTATTTAATGATGTTAACTTATAATTAGTGATTTGAAAAGAAGATGGTGGGATGGAATTACTCTACACACTGAGGAAGACTTTGAGCCGAAACATTTGTGTCCGTTTCGGATTAAAATAAAATAAAAAGTCAAAACAAGAATATTCGTATGTGTTTGGATCATTGCTTTCTTGTATTAGCAGTTGAACAGATTACCGCACCAAGTGAAACAAAACTGAGTAGAAGTGCGGTGCAAACTACAATTGTTGAATTGCAACAATTGTACATTGCTCACACACAGACACGCAATCAGGCTTCTATTTAAAATGCTTTCACAATACAACAAACAGTTCTCTCGGGTTTGTTAATAAACCTTTCCTCTTTACAGGTGACGTGCGGCTCACACCAGAAGACTTCACTCGGGCTCAGAAATACTGTAAATACGCAGGCAGTGCGCTGCAATATGAGGACGTGGGCACCGCTGTCCAGAATCTGCAGAAGGCCCTGAAGTTACTTACCACTGGCAAAGAATGAGAGCATTGTGCCGTCCCCTTAAAACCACTTTATCAGAGATCTGGCTCAGAGGAACTGAAAAAGGGCTGTTTCCCCCAGTCCCGTCTGAATCAAAAAGAAGACACCCCCACGTCACTCAATACAACATCTGTTTCTCACATATTAGATGTCAATAGTTATTCATTACTACACCCATAAGATAAAGATGCAACACACACACACACAAAAAAAGTCAGGTGCATGTGTAAAAATCCTTTCAAATTCTGATGAGTTCATACATATTTATGGTTTGGGTGTTTGCTTTTTTTTTTTGTTCTGGCCTTGACAAAAATTGGGTTAGATATGCATAGACATGACAGCACATCTGAAGATGTCTCTTAAACAAAAACTCTCATCTTACCTCAGGCTCTGTGAAATGGGAGCCTTGGAGACTTTATGACCCTAACTACTTTTACTACTTTCCGTTTGCTTCTTTGTATATGCTTCAGGTGGAAGGATTCTGTTAGTTTTCTGATCAAGAATAAAACTTTTTTGATCAACTTTTTGTGGTGTTTGCTGTGCATAATTTATTTTTTCGTAAGTTTAGCTCTTTTGGTGCTTGAGTTTTAAATGTGCAGTAGTGAGTATTGAAATTAAGAGTGAATTAGTGCTACTTGGGTAGAATTTGGTAGTAAAATGTTACAAATTCTACCAGTCTTGATGGTAGTAAAGATTGACTCTGTTTGGGCTCTGGCGCTATTGTGCACTGTTAATGATTCCAGCACAAGTGGTCAGCTGAAATGCATTGTCCTTTTCACCTCGTATTAACGTGCATGCTAATTTCATCATGCTTAACGTCACTTTTGCAGGAACTCATAAGAAGCTCATAACATATTAGCAAAAATCTGGTTTATTTATATTTTTAATCTAAAAATATATATCTGTATATATGATCGAGGTTTATAAGAGTGTTACACAGAGAGAAAATCACTGTCAATTAAAAGCCAAATCAATTGGATATTAATGGAATTTGGTTAAAGACTTTCAGGCATTTTCTACTTTTGACTTTGCTCTGATAAATGCTAAAGTCTGTTTATATTTCAGGTGGCAGTGTAAGAAGGTAAGATTTCCACAAGTTTGAAATATGGGGTGATACTTAAAGGTATTGCAATTAGCATGTTATATTTTGCAATTTTACCTTGTCAGTCATATGCAGCAGTGAACTTGGCCAGTATATTGTACATAATGAGGAATTAATTCATTACGCTGTTCACATTCCATCACACTCTTACTGGAACGGCCACATGGAGGAGTTCCTATATTGTCTGCATGTATATTATGCATCATCAATAAGGTATGTATTGATTTATTTATTAATTTATTTGTGTCTGTTGCAGTTGGGGTAGTGGTGTAGAATTACTAATTTTCTATTATTATTTATTTTGGTGAAATATACACAGTTGCAATCAGAATTATTAAACCCCCTTTGAATTTTGTATTCTTTTTTAAATATTTCCCAAATTATGTTTAACAGAGCAAGGGAATCTTCACAGTATGTCTGATAATATTTTTTCTTCTGGAGAAAGTCTTATTTGTTTTATTTCAGCTAGAATAAAAGCAGTTTTTAATTTTTTTAAAAAACATTTTAAGGTCAAAATGATTAGCCCCTTTAAGCTATATTTTTTTTCGATACTCTACAGAACAAACCATCGTTATACAATAACTTGCCTAATTACCCTATCCTGCCTAGTTAACCTAATTAACCTAGTTAAGCCTTTAAATGTCACTTTAAGCTGTATTGAAGTGTCTTGAAAAATATCTAGTAAAATATTATATACTGTCATCATGGCAAAGATAAAATAAATCAGTTATTAGAAATGAGTTATTAAAGCTATTATGTTTAGAAATGTGTTGAGAAAATCTTCTCTCCATTAAACAGAAATTTGGGGGAAAAAACAGTGGGGCTAATAATTCAGGGGGGTTAATTATTCTGATTGCAACTGTACAGTTGAAGTCAAAATTGTTAACCCTTCTGTGAACTTTTAATTATTAAAGAAATAGTGCCGTTTAACGTAGAGATGATTTTTTTTAACACCTTTTTAAAGATTTTTAAGAACTAATTTCTGTTTTGGCCAAGATGAGTGTACATAATATTTTTGTTATTTCGCAAGATACTAGTATTCAACTTAAAAATGTAACTTAAAGGTTTAGCTAGGTTATTTGGTTGATTAGGCAAGTCATAGGGCAATGGTGGTTTTGTTCTGTAGCCAACCGAACAAAGCTATTTTTTTAGGGGGTGATAATATTGACCTTAAAATTCCTAAAAAAAAAATTTTAAAAACTGCTTTTATTAATAAGAAATATAAATAATAATAATAAGAAGAAATATAATAAGAAATTTTCTTTAATAAGAAAGAAGAAGATAAAAGAAGAAAAAAAAATTCCTTGGTCTATTAAACCGTTTTTAGTGATTGTAATATGCAGATGAATTTCAGATGCCCAACATTTTCTATGTGTATTTTTAAAGAGAGGAGATCTAAATGTTTTTGATGTTAATTCTGTGAAACAAATGTAAACTCTATACAACATGTATATGGATGTTTTTCCTTCCAGGTCTCAGCAGCAGTCACATATTATTATTGCATAAAACTTCGAATGATCTTGGATATTATCTTGTATGATGTTAATATAATCATGATGGTTAGTTAGATTCTGACATCATTTAGTCACCCTCATGTCATTCCACACCCATAAGACTTTCAAAAATTAATACAACCTGAGAGTTTCTGCGTCTTTTTTGTTAGTTTCAAAATGTTTGTAAAGACTTTTATAATTAGTAATCCCAATTTTATGCAAATGGTTGTGTGGCAAATTTTTTATTTTATTTATTTATTTATTTGTTTATTACTTTTTAAACAATGAGAAAGTCTTGTGGGTTTGTAACGGCAAGAATAAATGGTGGAGTATTTTATTTTTTAGGTGACCTACATTTTTTTTATGCAAGTTATTTTATTTGTGAATAAGAATTCATAAAAAAAAGAGACACTTTCATGATTAAATCCTTGTTCATTTCAACCTTATCAACTATTATTTTAACTTGATGTAAAATATCAAGTTATAATTAAAAAAAAAGGTAAGTTAAAACAACAGATTACTTTTTATTTAAAAATTAGCATTAAATAACATATTTATGTTGTCATGACTCACTGAACACATATTTAATAGAACAGTCAGTTTCATTGGCAATAAAAATGTAAACTATGAAACACATTCCTTTATTAGGATTAAGTAATGTTAAATCTTTATTTTAAATTATTTTGTTAAATAATACCACATATTGACTGTTTCAGTAAATAAAAATAAAACACCTGCAAATTCCTCTTGTTTTCATCTCAGATCTCTGATTCCTACATTGAATTAGCAGTGCCAGTTTTCTTCTACCACAGTATTGCCTGCAGTGTAATAGAAATGGCATTTGATTTATCTGGAAGCAGACTGAGCTTTATCACTGTATGCATTTGCCTGAATCCTTTCCTGCATCATTGTGGATGCAAATGATGAACATCACCTGTGATTTTATTATTATTATTTTTTTTCATTTTACATGTTTTGCTCCCTTGTACAACGCTTTAATTGGCTCAAGTGAATTTACAAAGCAGTTTATTGCTTCAGATGCAATCCATCTTGCATATGCATTTACACCCCAAAAAGGAATAAACCACCATAACGACCATAACATTTTGTCGTTTAACTTTTAAAAATTAACCTTAGATGTTGAGTGATTTTGTGACTTGTAATCTCTCTTTAGTGTTTAACGTGTGTTTAAGGTATTGACTTTGACGCTTAAAGAGATAACGTTTATTACTTGATCACTATCTGTTCTGTGGGAATCGAGAAAGCTCACCTTTTTTTCTGTATTTTATTTAATATTTATTTTTTCTCCATTGCAAATGCAGAATTATCATTAACATTTATATTGGCTATCGAGCAGAATAATTGAGTAATTTGTGAAGAGCAAAGCATTTGGAAGGATCATCCAAATGGTAATTTCTGGCACTTTAGTTGTTTTACATTCAAAATCTTCAGCCAAGTTCCTGTGTTCTGGTGATAAAACCTCACCATGGCTGTAAATCTCAACGCTAAACAAAACACATAAATGAAGCTAGCCTGTAATAAATGTCCATGTTATTGTGTATGGCTTCTCACACCCACAATAGATCAAAACCAAAACAATCCCCAACAAGGACAAAAAAAAACAAAAAAAGCTGATTTTCATCCGAATAAATGTGTGCTATTATCATTAATCTACCAGCTCACAGGCTTGTAGTAAACAGCTATAACCTGAGATTTCTGTCGAGCATGCTATTTGACCTGAATGTTGTAATGTAAATATCAGAGGTACATGCAAATTCTGCTATCCGATTTGTAGGAGCTATCTAAGTGGAAGATCTTCTCTGACGTTGAAAACAAAGCAGCTAGCATGGCTGACTGAGGACAAAGTCAGTTTTACAGTGCTTTTTTTTTTTTTTTAAGTCTCTGACAAGTTTGTTTTTCATGGAAATATAGCAAATGTTTGTTATTTTCATTTGTATAAAGCTAACAGAGAATAACTCATTTAAAAAAAAAAAAGTACTTTCAACATTTAGTAATTATGTTTATACATATTAAATAGTGGTGGAATTTTGTCATTTACAATTTAAGCACAAGCTATAAACAAACATAATTTATTAATATCTGTTCTTTATCTTCTCTTCACTCACAGACTTCCATATTTAAATGTAAAAATATATGAATAAATTATTTAGATTTTTTCTTTTGCATAAGCACAACTTGTAATTTTAATGTCATGTAGTTATTTTATTTTTAAGCAGGAACAAAAAAAAGAATAGCAAACAACAGAAAACTATACGATTCAATTAAAATGTAATCTAATATTTTTTTGTGTGTGTATATATATATATATATATATATATATATATATATATATATATATATATATATATATATATATATAATTTGTTGTTCACACATACATTGTTTCTAAAAAGAATCAGCAATTGCATTTTATTCATTTGAAAACATATAAATTGTATGTGTAGGTTTGTTTGTAAATAACCATAATTATACATAATCATATGCTACTTTTAATTATAGCTAGATTTCTATTCGCTGTTAGGTACGACAAAGACTTCTATTTATCGTATTTACTGCTAGGAACAATGCGTTTGGTATGCATTGTTCATAGATGTAAATATGACAAACAAATGTGAAGTATTGCTCTTTAACTTACTTGTCTTCTTTTTGGGGGTCTCCTCGGGATTTCTCTGCTGAAGGGTGGGGCTCCAGTCAGAACTGCCTCCAGCGGTTGGACAAGCACAGTATTGTCTCGTAAACTCTTGTTAACGCGTAACCCAGCATCTGTCTGCTTGGAGCACAGGTTTATCTGTCAAAAACAGACATTTAATTTGATTTCAGAATATCTCCGATGATGATGATGTGTTTTAGCGGAGCTGTGGAGAGGCTCGTGTAAATTGACGGTGAACTGACGGACCGACTGACTGACTGACGCTCAAACTTCTCTCAAGTTGTTCAAACAGAAGAGATGCTTCTTCAAGCAGACGAGCTTCAATGAAATAATGTAAGTCACTTTTTAAACTTCTTATAAGTGATATTCGAAGTAAATCTGAAGTAAATGAATAAACTTTGTATAACTTTCGACGTCAATAAAGTGCTCTGATTAGGTTTTGTGAAAGTCGAATAACCCCAAAAGAGACTTATGTGCTTTGTGTAAATGAACAGAATTGTATTGTCGTATTAAAATTATTCATTAAGTAATAAAAATTTAATAAAAAATAGAGGGTTTTAATTAATAGCATAGCCTACAGTGTGTATTTTCACTATAAGTGTAATCAACAGTATGACTGCAGTCTTGTTTGTTCATGTAATTAGCATTTTGTCCATAATCTGTTGTGTTTTTTTCTTTTGTTACTCACTTATTTTACTAAGAACGGTGAAATATCCATGGCCCAAAAGAATGGGTGTCACATTACAATGTTGGTGGGCAGATGAATAGCTTTTTGGACTTTTAGATGACCGCAAATAAAACGGTAAACAAATGAATAGTGCTTAAAATGTCTACGTTTAAATTATAGCTCCCACTGAAAGGTGTCTCTAAACTATAGTGAGCTGCCTGCCTACAGAGCGATTTTGGGCATCAGAGACATTTGATGCCCGACTGTTTACACGAGTTTAAGGTACAACCGTGACGTAGTTTAGTAAGCTTTTTTTTTTTTTCTCTTATGTGTGAGAAAAAAAATTATGGATGATAAATATCTAGTTTACCTGCATGTTGTGGTGACATCTGTAACATTTTTGAAGCTGTTGACTTGTTGATGCATTTTTAGGTCACCTCTAATTGTAATGGTTTCAGATTATAGAAATAATCAAGGTTTTGATTAATTACTATTAAAACATACATTTATTTAATATATATATTTTTTTGTATTATAAAATGTGCATATTCAACACCCATCCCTTGATAAATTCTGTTATAAAATGTTGATATTATTTTATTATTTTTCATTATGATTTCTGGAGTCTTAGACTTATGAATGTCAGAAGGGACTGTTTCTGCTTTTCCAACTCATTTTGGCTTGATGAATCAAGTTCTTTATGCTGCTTGCATGGAGTCGTTGACTCCATTCATGCGTATTTACATATGCTTAAGGGAGCCTTCAGAACAATATTCATATGTCCTGTAATGTCATGCATTACATGAATTTTATATAGCAGTCAAAATAAATGGCCTCATTCTGTGTCAACAAGTGCTCCACCTTATAGAGATGCTGCGAGACTTTGTTTAGGGCTGAAAAATATGTAGTAACATTATGATTTGTAACAATGATTTATTTCAGGGTGTTGACTTGCATTCCTATTAGATAAGATTCCCTTCTTGTTTAAAGGAATAGTGTCCTAATTAATGGATTTTATTGTGTCCTTGTGGCCTGCTAATGAATGCATCTGTTGGGGTTGTTTAATAAAATATGAATCCTATTGTTCAGCTGGCTGATTTTGCCTTCGCCAGTCTGCAATGTGTGCTGGAAATAGAGATCTCTATTATCTTTCCACAATGGTTGTTGAAATGAAACAAGATCTGAGGACCTCACGCAGGATCTTGTAACTTCACACACTTCAAGTCTTGGCTACAAAAGCTTACAGTCTTAGGTGTTATTAACCATAGTATTAAATGAAGCATTGCGATAATCTCATTATAACATACTCAGTCTCATATGGAGGGAATTTTCCTTCCATTTGTTATAATGAAGGCATTTATCAGCCTAATCCTAATGGAGACGATCAATGCCCAATTAAACAAATCATGTCTTCATCAGAATAACTTATGAGGTCTCCAGTGGTTATCATCTCCCTCTGGAATCTTCGTTTTCCATGAACCTTTAAATAATGACTCACCAGAACTTGCTTTCATGGAAGCAGATTCCAGATTGAAGCTTGTTTGGTGATATCCAATTTCATATAGATCTTCATGTGGTATGGTGAAAAGTTACATATTTGTGCAATTGGTTAATTTGAGATGGATGTGTGGTTTAATTATATACGCTTTGTTGCTTCTTCTTTCAACAAAGCTTCCATTTGTAGCCTAAAAATTTTTATTGTTATTTTTAAATTTACTGAACACAATCTGCCAACCTGAATATCATAGAAAAATCTTTTGCATTTTTGTTTTGTTGGATTTTTTCTAAAATACTACTTCAGAAAAACTAAACAAAGAAATCTTAAATAAAAGCGAGTTTGGTTCTTCCGCTTTCAGAAAAGCCCTAAATCATAAAGCAATAGTTCACCCAAAAATATACTGTTCACTCAACAATATTCTTTTCTGTTTCAGACCACAAAACAGGATTTAAAAATGTTCTGCTCACACTATGTCGTATAATTGCAGTGAATAGTGATATCAACATTATTCTTAAAAAAAAAAAAAAGGAATTATTTGACGACACAGTGGTATGCTGTACAATACGAATTGCCAAAATTGAATAGGTTATTTAGTAAAAAATTTGACCTTCCCCTCCTTTTTTGTACTAAACTGCACATTAATAAAACTCTATTGATACCACAGTTCATTCCATAGAATTCCATAGAACTCATCCAGGAACACACACCGTGAGAAATCAAGATAAAAACAGAAACATACTTTCTTTTGAGGTAAAAATATATCGGTTGTGTCAGCTGTCATTTTGTTTTCCATCTGACAATCTTGATTTATCAAATGAGTGCTTTTTTGTGTGCTTTTCCTTAGTCAGAGTAAACTACCACACTAATAAAGCTCAATATGTTTCAGAAATGCACAGTTATGCGCAAAGATAACATGTTGTATAGGACAAGTTCGTGATAGTTTTGCTTTTTTTTTTTTGTTTGTTTTTCTTGATTTTTGTCATTATCCACTATCATTTTTTGGGCAAGCTCAAACAGGACTTTTTTTTTACTTCTACATTTGTCGTCCAGAAAACAAATAAGAGAGTGTACATGATGAAATAGTTTTTTTATTTTAGGTTAACCATCCCTTTAAATCTGTGTTTTTGCAGCTAGCAAGCAATCAATCTGTAACAACAGCTCCTGATAACGACTGAGACCACTGTTGGCACTAAGTTCTACAGTTTGTGCACCAACACCTGATTTAGTTGGAATTCAGTACTTGGAATTCTAATTAAAGAAAACAACAAGTATCATTTATAACAGCCTCAACTTTTGTACATTTGTAAATCATGATAACTGCAAGTATATCAACACCACCACCATAGTAAAAAGTAGCCTTAATTTTGTTAACTGAAATCGAAAACATTATTGCATTTTATACAAATAAAATACACAAGTAGCTAATAACTGGGTGGCAGCTGGAAAGGCATCCGCTGGACATATGCTGGATAAGTTGGTGGTTCATTCCGCTGTGGCGGAATGAACCGACACACACACAGATACACACACACGCACACACGTTTGTTTTTGTGAAAAGTGGGTACATTACATAGGTTTCCATTGATTTTATACAGCACAAACCATATTTTGTATTGCCCTAACCTCACACTACCCCTAAACCCAACCGTCACAGGAAACAGTGTACAGCTTTACTCTCTAAAATATAATCATTCTGTGTGATTTATAAGCTTTTTGAGAAATGAGGACATCAGCTGTGTCCTCATATTTCACCTCCTTTTTGTAATTCCTGTGTAATACCTATGTCATTATACAGATTTGTGTCCTGACATGTCACAAATACACGTACACGTACACACACACACACACACACACACACACACACACAGACAGCGCGCGCGCGTTTAGCTTTGCACTGTTTTTGCACGGCAAATGTGACAGGATACACATTAATATCCACTGCTGTATGGATATCCGTTACGTTAATGTACAAAATAAACCTGATTTAACGTCCACAACCCGGGATTGAAGTGTCTTCTTTTATAATTGTACTGACACACGGCTGTGCTGATAAAGACGGTAAAATCGCTGTAATTCATTACAAACATGCACTGTTTTAAACTTGTAAAACTCACTCTTGATCACATTTGATGATGATTGATGATCCCAACGAACTGAACAGATCTTTTACTCCCGGTTGCTTTGCACACGTCCTGTCTTGTTGATATGATTATACGCGTTACTATGGAGACATGTTAATATGCAGCTGTCAATCAATTCGGTGGGCGGGGAAACCGCACTCCTACGTCAAGTTGCGGTCGGCCTCAAAATGGGAGGGATTTGGATGCTATTTTAACGTCAGGAAATTAAAAAAGAGAGACTTATTGTCTTTATATCACCCCAATATGACTGTGGACACACTATACCTACACACAGTTCTGTCCAAACAGCTTAAAAAAGATGATTTTCATCATAGGTGCCCTTTAAATCTAGGTTAATTTGTCGCTCATATTGAAGAGCTCCATTACAAACTCAAACAGAGCTGTTTAGTGGTCATGTAAATAAGCGTTCCAGAGAAACACGTTCGTGCTAAAGCTTTCTTTTGAACTGAACCGATAAATGGTCCGTGTGTCGTGCAGTTCAAGCAAGTAGTGTTTCGTTCTGCTTTGGCTGCTTTTCAGAACAAAGTTGAAGACTGAGGCTGATAGCATCACTAACTTTTGCTAGAACAACGCAGTCTTTTTTTATGAAGGAATGAAAGCAAGGGACACCTGGGCAATGCTCCAAAAAACCTATTATTGTAGATCTGAAGCACCAACACAGTTGTCCGTTCTGAACAGGTTTTAGAGTGCAGTCATTGCTTTTAAGATGCTTCTGAGTATGTTCCTCTGTATATACATGTGTTTTCTGACCTCTATTTGGACATATAAAGACATTATATGGCTTTTCACACTGAGTTTATCCTAGTGTTATTGTCAATCTGGACACCATTTTTAAACTAGGGATTAAGTGACTTCCACACTTGCCATGATTTTCTGCTAAATTTATGTTATGACTAGATGTTTAGGAATCTATGCATTACGTGCTTCTTATTCACATGCACTCTCAAAGAAGAGCTGGGTGTTAAAAACAGTTATTTCACTATTATAACACAATTGGAGTTAAGACAGTGTTTTATTCTTCCCCTAATAATCTGGAAAGTCTGTTTAGGGCAAAAAAATCAGTCAATAGCAGTCAGCAATTAATTTGGAGAAGTGTTGCAAATAAAGATGCTAACTGATGGGTTTGGGATTTACAAGACTAAAGAAACACAGGATTTATAATGACCCAGAGTTAACTACTTCAAGTGTGAAAAACTTTTGTGTATTGTAGGGTTAAAAAGGTGCAATACACTCAACTTTGTGCTGTTCCAAAGCTTAAAACCCTTGTTATTCACTGCATGGACAAAGTGCATACATTTGTTAATGCATTTGCACCCTATTGACTTTTAAATTAACTTATTTTGTATTACACACAGTCATAAGATAAGAAGGTAAGTGATTGAATAATCTACTTTTTTGATGAATTATCCCTTTAAATGGCACTGGGAATGAGTTCGTAAAAGCATTTCTTTTACACTGTAAAAATTGGTAAAAAAAAAAAAAAGCAAAAAAAAAAAAAAAACTTGTAACCTGGTTAACAGTATGGTGAATACGCGTAAATTGACTTTCCAAGAATTTCCTTCATGATATCTCAATTTTAATGTTTTTTTTTTTTTTTTTACAATACTTTTTTTGTCTCATCTGCTATGTATATTAGAGCTTTATGTTACATCTAATGTTTTACTAAAATACTTTAATGTCAAGTATATTATCATGATGGTGTTCAGTATGTGAATGACATCGAGCACGTTCTATATATTAGTATGTTTATATCCTTGTGGATATGCTGTTTTTGATGAGCATTGACCACCACCTGCTTTCGGTTGTGTTTTGTCTGTGTAACAAAAGCACACTGTGTTGACTTTACTTCAACACTGTATGAATTAATGAAATACGGTAATATACTGTACATTTTTAAATTAATTTTACATTTAGGGAATATTTTTAATGCTAAAATTCTACAAAAGCTGCTGTTTATTTTACCATACATTTTACAGATTTGTTTTTCACAATGTTGATACTGCTTTTTTGTACTGTAAAAAGTGATTAGTTGACTTAACTGGTTTACTTGCTTTTTAAAGTAGTTTTAAAGCTGTTAGTTGAACTTAAAAATGTGAGTGAACCTGTTGCTTTTGAAGTGATTAGTTGACTCTACTTAAAAAAAGTGTGCAAACCCATTGCTTTGAAATTATTGAGTAAATTATAACTATGTGCAGAATTCATTCTTTCATTCATTTTCCTTCAGCTTAGTCTCTATTTCAGAGGTCGCCACAGCAGAATGAACCGCAACTGTTCCGGCATATGTTTTATGCAGCGGATGCCCATACACCCATACACTCTCGCATTCTCACACACACACACACACACACACACACACACATACACATGTACACACTCATGCACTACGGATCATTTTTGCTTACCCAATTCACCTATAGCGCATGTCTTTGGACTGTGGGGGACTCGAACAGGGGGAGAACATGCAAAATCCACACAGAAATGCCAACTGGCCCAGTCGGGACTCGAACCAGCGACCTTCTTGCTGTGAGGCGACAGTGCTAACCACTGAGCCACCGTGCAGCCTATGTGCAGAATTATAAAAGTTAAATCAACTTAAAAGTTCCAAGCTATCTACAGTAACAAGTTCCTTTTTACAGTGTATAACTGCTTGCTTTTTAATGTATGTTTAAGGTTTCATTTTAACATGTGAACGATACCCAAACTGTATAAGTACAACAGTCCGCTTTAGATAACACACTGAATGTGAAAGGCTCTCTTATGCAGTTTTTCAACCTCTGGTTTCCTGTCTTTTTTAGCTGTTCTTTGCAAACCCTTTGTAAACCTCATCGTCCGTGATCTTTTTCAGCAAAACTATTATAGCTGACGTGGGAGAGTGATTAGTCATTATGTAACTGCAGTTTTTTTGCATGGCTGTGGTCACTGTTCTGACATTCAATGCCACAAATACATCATTTAAACCTTCAAAGTTCTCTCGAAATTATAGACGCATGAATAAAGTTATTGTGCTCCTGTGTGTGTGAGGCAAAGTGAGAAAAGCTCATGCGTGAAGTTTATGCTAGTTAAAGTGTTTTGAGTCGGTGACTAAGAAAACCAGATGCAATGATATTTGCATTTTTTTGTGCAAACAAAATCAAATGCATTTTTAAAGCATCGGTTGCTACAAAATATGCCCTGTGGTCCATTTAACGAAACCTCTAATGCAATTACGGTATTTGTATATTTATGCTATGCTAAAATGGCATTTAAGTAATAAATTGAATTGTGGTTTTAAAATTTAATTTGCTAAATCTGATTGGCAGGATTTCGTTCATCAGTGGTCGGTGGTGGAGATGGAAGTTCCAGAATACTCTCGCAGTTTTCCTGCTGCTGATCTGCCTTTCCACCTCAGGTAAAGGAGCTCTACAGTTCGAAGTGTAAATTGTTATGATGCCAATAGTGTGTTATCTAAAAATCCATAATTAAGTTCTGATCTGACATTATATGTGTATCTCTCATCAACATTGCTTTCATTTCATTGCTGCTTCTTTGCCCCCTCCTAATTTCTCATTTCATATTTTCCATTGCTTCAGTAATCTCCCTTTCATTTTATAAATGTTGTGATGTTTTTTCTTTCTCTCAGCATTCTTATGTCTGGTGAAAAGACTTTGTTGCATTTCTGTCATGCTTTTTCACCACCATTAACGTGCTTATCCTTGCATTCTGTTCGCTTAGAAGTCACAACAGTTGTACGTGAAAAATATCTCAAAGGCATAAAAAGAAACTGAAATAAATATTTTATTAAATAAAGCTACAGTACTTCCCAGACTCATTTAAAAAATGTGCCAAGGAAGATTTTTGCAAAACACTGGAGACACTGAAACAACAACTTATTTATTTTTTGTGCACAATTTGAGGAGGCAGATACTGAATTATTGAAGGTTTATTTCTGTAAGATTATTTTCAACCCTGTCAAGACACTTTTACTATTGTGCAACATTATTGTCCCCATCCCCTTACATACAGGTAGATGTACAAAGGATGTGACTGGGCTGATACTATTCCAAAAGGCACTCAAATGTACCATTTGCGTTCTAATGTGTACAGTTTATTAATAAAACCTAAATTTTAATATTTGTAGTTCAAGTGCTAATCTCAGGTACTAAAATATAGTGTATTAGTACTAATATGCACAGGTTTAATGGAAAGAATACTGTGATTGATCTCAATTTAAACAAAGCGTATTAATGTTGTGTTTTGGCAAAGAAAACAAAGCATTGAATTGACAACTGGAGAGATACATTCCGCTAATCACAATTTACTATATATGATTTTAAATTGTTGTGTAATGAATTAGCCCTCAGTGTATCATTATTATGCATTATTATTACGCTAAGCTAGGCTAAGCTAAGCTAGACTAGGCTAGGTTAAGTTAAGTTCAGTTGACTTGACTTGAGGAGTTCACTTGAGTTGAGGTAAGTTGAGTTCACTTGAGTTGAGTTGAGTTGAGTTGAGTTGAGTTAGGTTCACATGGGTTGGGTTGGGCTGGGTTCAGTTTAGTTTAGTTTAGCCTAATTCAGTTCCGTTAGGTATTGATTACAACTTGGGTACTAATATATACCTTTAAGGTACTAAAATGTACATTTATGTTCTAAAATATATAGAGTTTAGGTGCCAATATGTACAGTTTTTATACTGATGTGTACATTGAATGTACTTGAATGTACAGTTAGGTACTAATACAGTTTAGGCACTAATGTGTACAGTTTGTGTACTAACTCAAATGTAATTTGATATTAATAAAAACATTTTATATACTAATATATCCATTTTGAATACTAAAATATACTTTAAACTTACTCAAATGTACATTTAGATACTAATGCATACAGCTTAGGCAAAAATATATATAGTATAGGCAGTGATGAGAACAGTTTAGGCAATAATATATATAATTTGGCTACTAATGTTTACATTTAATCTACTAAAATGTTCAGTTTATAAACTTATATGTACTAATGTGTAGTTTCAGCAAATGCATTTTTATCTCACATTTTTGTAAGCATAGGTATATATATATATATATATATATATTAGATGTACTTCATTGCACATTTGATTTCTAAGCTGTCAAGATTTGTGCATGAACCAGTGTTATAAAACTCCAGTAACGTTTATCTGTTTCTGAGAAAATTGTTCACACTTTTCTGACCTGTTCATTGGACATTTTGCTTTTAAACATCCACAAAGTCATATTCTTTTTGCCAAGTTGTCGCCAAAGGCATGCATTTTTTATGAGCCTGGGTTGCCACAATCAGTTGTGTAGAAAGATCCTTCATGTTCTTTTACATATAAAAATGAAACAGAACCCAGATATTGCCAGCTCTCTCAGTGGTCTAACATTGACCTACTAAACTGTTTACTGTGCCTGCTTCGGTTTGTAGGAAAGTCCTTACATACAACATTTGTAGTTATTTTTTGTGAAACTGACCTAATCTTTGTCAAGACAGAGACTGACTTAGTATTCAGGTGTTATTAATGATTTCAGCACCAGAGAAGACATGGATGTGCTCTAGACCTTAATCACTCTTCTGTTGCTGAATTGAAGTTCCCTGTGAGCTGCATATGACAAGCATGTGTCTTTTTTAATATTAGTCGCATACCACGGCTCGCCTGATTTGTTTGTACTGTTATATTGGTCCAAGTAGGAACATTTACAGTCCTTGGATGCTTGTCAGAAATGGTTTCGAGCAAAGATCAGATTTAATGCTGGGAATCAGCATCAGGGAATTTTTCTAAAGCGCTTTAATCGTTTAAACAAACCAAGAGCTAATACTCTTTCGAAACAATGAAATTCTATTAATTTAAGCCGTGGCTAAAACAAATAGCAGAATAATGTTGTGCGAAGAGAGCCAAGAGTAATTTCGCACATCATTTTATAGGACGGTACGCCTCTGGAAGGCATTCCTAACCTCATTTAAATCACGCCTAAATCAGATGTTGCTCAAACTTGGAAAATTGGTGATGAAATAGCTTGTTGATTAGATGTGATTTGTCACATTTTGTAAACAGATTTTATATTCTGGGGCTCTTCTTTACTGTCCTCGTGCGAGTGCTTGTCATTAAAACCAGATGTGATTATGGTCTGTCGAGGGAACAAGCCCTTTGCCCTTACATTCATTATATGCTTTTGTTGTTTGTTTTTGTATTAAAACCGCAAATGTACAGCTTGGATACCCATATTTTTCTTTGATTCTCTCTGGATCCTTATAGAACAGATGCTCTGTGTTGATCAAGAGAAATATATAAAATATGTGCTGAAGTGATGGACTTAATTAAGGGGTAGTTCCCCAAATTGAGTATGATATTGTTTACTCTCCCTCATGTCGTTCCAGGTCTTTTTTTTTTTTTCCATAAAACATAAAATGTGATGCTGGGCAAAGAGTCTGAGCTGTTTTTTCCATACAGTGAAAGGTTATGGGTTCAAATGATAAAAAGACTCATAAATCTGTCATGACCATAGTCAAATTTAAAGCTTTGTATGAGAAGCAAAAAAAAAAAGTTTTAGTCGTGGAATACAAATTTATTTTATTTTATTTAACTTAATTTTATTTATTTATTTATTTATTTATTTATTTATTTATTTATTTATTTATTTATTTATTTATTTATTTATTTTTATTTAGTTAATATGGGCTTAAAGTTATTTGTATCTGACAGATTTTATTTTATTTTTATTTAATTTATTTATTTTAACTGGAAACTGGTAACCACTGCAGATGACTCTTACTTTTTTTAATATATATTTAATATTATATATATCATTTAGAGTTGTACTTCCATTCAGAAGGTCATGACTCGCACTCATTAAATAATTACTTTGTATAGTTTTTATTTTACATTTTTCAGGTGATACAAAACAGGCGTTTCGGCACAATCCCTTCCTCAGTGTGAAGATTAACGCACCAAAAAAAAAACCGCGAGCGTGTAATGCAAACTTCATTACTCATCGAGTTGTACTTCTATGAAATAAAAAACAGCTCGAACACTGAACACTTCACGAAAGAAAAAACAATAATAATACAGGCATCTGGAATACCAGAGAAGTGAATAATGTTGACAAGAATTACATTTTTGAGTGACCTGTT
Source organism: Danio jaintianensis (assembly GCA_903798115.1). NCBI lineage: Eukaryota > Metazoa > Chordata > Actinopteri > Cypriniformes > Danionidae > Danio > Danio jaintianensis. The sequence continues at coordinate 1,260,953 of CAIGQV010019088.1, forward strand.
AACTGACTCTTGGCAGATTAATACAGCACACCTGAAGTACAAAGACAGGTGAATTGCAGGAGAGTGAGAGAAATGAGACACTTGAGGATTAAAGCTTTCACAGAATGTGATGCTGCTGAAAGGGCCATTTTTAATCACCAGCTCTTCTTAGTCTGAGATCCGTGTATCTGGCATTGCATCTTTTGGCATCTTTCCTTCTGCTAAAAGGACATTCTGAGATCAAAGCTGCTCTTTTCTTCTGTTTAGTCAGGCATTCTTTCATTGACCTTCACTTCATCAGCAGCCACTTCACAACACTGCTCAAATCACATCATTCTCATTTATTTATTTATTTATTTATTTATTTATTTATTTATTTATTTATTTATTTATTTATTTACTTATTGTTGTTATTTGTTTTGTGCCTTTTCTGGTATTTAAATACATGACATATATGGCATAATTAATAATCAATAAATCTCTTTGTGCTATGCCATTAATATCTATTTAGTACATGTGTAATATATATGACTTTAAATAAAAGTTTTATTTTTAATGTAAAAAATTTTTTCGGAGGCATTAACACAATGTGAAGTTGTGTTTATTTTTTAACTTGCAAAAGTTTCAGATGAAAATTTCACACCCTGTTAGCAATGAACTATATTCTGAGACAACCCTCAAAATGTACGCACGTTATTCTATAAATTACATATCTACTTGCCACAAAAATAAAGAATTTAGACGCAAAACATTGATCTAAGCTCGGATCCACAAGTCCCGATCAGAGCAAGCCAGTGGCGACAGTGGCGAGGAAAAAAAACTTTACCAATTGACGAAGTGAAGGGAAAAAAAAAACCTAGAGAGGAACTAGGCTCTGTTAGGCACGACCATTTTTCATCTGGCCAAACTTCCTGTTCAGAGCTGCAGTCTAGGCGCTGGAGCCTGAGGAAGCTGGACGTCCATCGTGGAGAAGCTACAGGTGTGAGTAGGGCACCGGCAGGCGGTCAGGTTGGCCCGCAGGATCAATGTGGGGACTCGTTTATCACAGTGGTCATTCAGGAATCAGTCTCATGCACTCCATTTCTCCATGACGACCACAGCAATAGCTGTGGTCAGCATCAGCTGACCACAGCATCAGCAATAACATACCTTGGAATGTCATGATTGACCAATCAGAATCAAGTATTCCACAGAGCAGTGTGATTAAAAACAATAATAATAATAAAAAATAAAAATAAAAATAAAAAATAATAAAATATATATATATATATATATATACAGTTGAAGTCCGAATTATTAGCCCTCCTAAATTATTAGCCCCCCTGTATATATTTTCTCAAATTTCTGTTTAACAGAAAGAAGATTTTTTTCAACATTTCTAAACCTGATATTAATAATATTAACCTGTATTAGTAACTAATTTCTAATAACTGATTTCTTATATCTTTGCCATGATGACAGCACATAATATTTTACTAGATATTTTTCAAGTTACTAGTTAGTATTCAGCTTAAAATGCAAGCTAAAGGCAAAACTAGGTTAATTAGGTTAATCAATGTATAACAATGGTTTGTTCTGTAGACAATCTAAAAATATATATTTCTTAATGGGGCTAATAATAATGACGTTAAAATGGTTTAAGAAAAATTAACAACTGCTTTTATTCTAGCCGAAATAAAACAAATAAGAAGTAAAAAGAATAGGAAATATTGTGAAAAATTCCTTGCTATGTTAAACATCATTTGGGAAATATTGGAAAAAGAAATTCACAGGAGGGCTAATAAATCTGACTTCAACTGTATATGAAAGACAAACTGTTACTGTTTTCTAGCATGACTTCACTGCTGAGTAACTGACCTTTGAGTAGAGTGATCCGCGTCTTATTTCGTACACTTGATTCATTAAAAACGGCAGGTGACGTGTTTTGTCCCCTTGACGCAGTATTGAGATGAACCCTTTCTTGAATCTGCCAGGCCGGAGCTGTGGCTTCAGTAGCTCAGCTGGTCGTGCTGCTTTTTACTGCAGCCCGGTCCGACATCTATAAAACAGCAGGATATTCCAGTAGCGTGATTCCGGCCAATAGTGATTTCAGCCTCACAGGCCACTTGTCAAAAGCTGATCCCATTCCTTGCTTGTTTAAACCCCAGGCATGATGGCGGAAAGTGTGATCTTTTCCCCTCACCTCTTTCCTTGTTTTCACTGGACAAGCATTATGAATTTTCCAGCGTTTTCAGTCCCAGGTGTGCCGATGGGGTCTTGTTGTGGTGGGTTTTGTAGTGACCCAGTTTGGCCTGGTCTAATGTTGTGATTTTTCTGTGGTGTATTTGATCTCCCAGAAGGGTGAATCAGAATGCAGAGGTGTAAGAGCACTCCAATTAAATGGGTCTGCTTGCTGTACGTTTACACTACACAGTGTTGTTTTGTAGAATGTCTGCTGGCTTTTTATCATAAACTAAAATCAAGCATGAGCTAGTTATGTGAATAAAATCTATTTAGTTTAATTGTTTTACGTTTTACAACTTGCAGCAATACAGCCAAAGATCGTTTTGCCTTGCAGCCGTAACACTCAGTGTGGAATACTTTATTTAATTCAGAGTTGCTCTCCAAAAGTCGCTTTTTTATTACATATTTTGCCTTTTCCTGACTTATTTAGTTTTAAATTTGGCTTGAAAGCTGGCACAGGCTATGAGAATCAAACTCTAGATTTTTTAGTGTTATTCCATTCAAAAATGATCTGTTCATTTTAGCACTTAGTCATTTGTAAGAATTGCGTATCTGTTGCAGTTGCAGTTACTCCCTATACACTGTGAAAAATAAAAGATCATTATTGATCACCATGAAGAACTTTAAACATTCATGTAACTTCTTCATTCAACAAAAAGTTATTTATAGTGATAAAACAGTTCTTTAGATAAGTAGCATGTTTTTCAAAAACATGGTTCATCTAGGAACTGTTCACTAAATGGCTTAAATCAGTTTCTTATGTCGGCGTGATAGACTAGTGGAAAGTGCGCCGACATTTGTTGCGGCAGCGCTCCGGGCGTCCTGAGCTCGAATCCTAGCTCGAGGTCCTTTCCCGATCCTACCCCCCTCTCTCTCCCACTTCACTTCCTGTCAACCTACTGTCTTGTCAAATAAAGGCAAAAATGGCTATAATAAATCTTTAAAAAACTGTTTTTTTAAGGCATCACTGCAAACCTTATGGAACTTTTTTGTTGAAGTAATTTGATGCCTTAAAGTCGTAAGAAAGCTTTGCTTAAGATGGTTTAGCATTATGAGTGTATAATGATATACAAAATGTATGGTACAGTAAAGTATACTTTAGTTTTGAAGTATGTTTTACAGTAAAGTTATTTAAGGGTAAAAGAAAAGCTCAGCTATTGCTGTAAACTTTGTAGAGAGCTCTACTACTGCACATTATTATAATAGTAATGGCTACAATTAACAAGCTATTAAAGCCCAAACTATTAAAGTAAGCTCATAATTATTTTCAGAAATAATAATCAACACTCAAATAAAACAAAATGTATGGGAAAATGTTAATTGCACACAAAGCAGGTTTAAACATGTCTAAATCTAATTATTAAAAAAAGAGCCAGAGGCTCATTGCGCTTTCTAAACAATCCAAAAAATATCCCAAAGAGTAAAATATTTGAAAAAAGTCAGCAACATTACGTTGACTATTTTTCAATGCCAAGGTAACAGAAACATTTGCCTGTATTTTAAATCTGATTATTAAAATCATATTCATAGTCCAGTTTCTTGTAGAAATGTACATTTTCATGATAATAATAAGTGATAAGTCTAGTGCTTTTACACCTAGACATTTGTTTTGTGCGGTTCAATTGGACATATGTAAACAACGCAATCGCACTCTGATCTGCGACAATCGGTCCGAGATCGCCTGAATGAGGTGGTCTCGGCTTGGTTGAAACGAACTCTGCATCGATTGTAGTGAGAAAGCAATACGATCCAATGAACTAACGAACCAGGCTGTATCACAAGTGTATTATGGTTATGTAATAGGCATATATGGCTATACGAAGAAAAAATTATGAGTAGAGCGTGGATGTCATTCCTACCAGTAAATGTGCGTTTCATGTTGAATACGAAAGTGAACACATGCTGAACTATTAACGAGAGCTGTTTATTCGTTAGGAAGATTGATCAAATTGCAGTCTCGTTCTATCTGTTATTTCTCTCTATAATGTAAAGCCTATAATGCATAATTCTAGCCAACAGCTATGTATGAGAAAGTCTTACCTCTGATTTGTATTTGGAATATCATTCAAAATTAAAGACATGTACTGAAACCTTTTAAAATTTTCAACAGTAGTGATAATAGCCATTCATGGGTTTCCGTTAATTAGACTTGTTTTAATTCTGTGCATGCTTTTAAATGTCTGACCGCTTCTAAACAGAATAAAAAGGAGAAAAAGCATGTAGTTTTGGCTTGTTGGCAAGTTGGATTGAATTGTAAGTGGTTTGAAATCCAGCCTCAGTATCAGCTGTCTACTCTGGTGAACACAAGGCATGTAATGACTCTCTGAAGACAGCGCAGTCTGTGGTTTAGGTTCTGTCCCCTTAAACAAGAGATCATTTTCCCTTTCTCTGGTGGATGCCCTTTATGGTTCTGTTAAAGAGCAGTTCTCACTATTAAAATATCCTAACTTTATTGTCCCCCACCTGAAACCTGTATAAAGCCATCAAATCCCAAATTTCCTGTTTCTCCAGAGGTACTGTCGCTGTAGATGTGAATACTCAGTTCTTTTTTATGCACACTAATGGACCACAATGCTTGGAAATCCTTCATGCAAAAAGTTTTACAATTTCATGGATGAAAATTCAATTTGTTGTTCTCAACAGTATCATTACCAGAAGGGAAATTTGTTTCCGCAGAGAGAGAGAGAGAGAGAGAGAGAGAGAGAAAGAAAGAAAGAAAGAAAGAAAGAAAGAAAGTCATATGAAGTATTATTAACATGGAGAACATATTGTAAATCAACTGAAATGAGTTTGTCCTTTGACAGTTAGAATTGGTTATGAAATATAACCCTCAATAATATTTATTTACAATCATAAGATTGGTCCCGGGGAAGCCACTGCGTCTTGAGAAAGTTGAATTGCTCAGCTTGCCAAATTGTTGTTTTTTTTCTTCTTATGTGCCGTTCAGGACTGCATGAACAGACGCCATTGTCTCTCAGTCAAGTCTTTTTTTTCTCACTATATTGAAGTCTTCATGTGCGAGAGTTGCCTTAAGGAAGCTTAAAGGATGTGGTTGGTGACGTTGTTCACATTTCTATCAAATGGCTTCAGGATTCCTGTATTTTTATAGTCTTCTATACAACTTCTATACAATAATCACATTACAGGATGTGCAAATTCAAGTACAAATCATAGTTGAAAGGTCAGAACACATTTGTTTTGTGGATTAATTGCAAAGTTTAACTTAATTGAGTGAAAGTTTTTAAGGCCTGCTACTGTTTGATTATTTCACTTCTGTACTTGAATACTAATTCACTCCCCAGAAAAAAACATAAAGCACTGTTCTTTATTTGTACTTATTATTAAGCACTTATTTCATTTGTATCTTTGATCAGTTTTTATCTATGCTTGTAAGTTTATTTATTTATTTATTTATTTATTTATTTATTTTTAACAGATGCACTCTTCTCTAAAATCACATTTCTTTCCAAATAGACCCGTTCAGCTCATGATTTATTTTTTCCAGTATTGTGCAGCCCTAATAGAGAAAAAACAACATCACTGTATCAAATTTGAACATTGAACTATTCTAAATTCTGCTGTAAAACAGAGTGTTGATTCAGTTGAATTCATTCATAGTTAAGGTACAAATCAAAAACTCCAGTAGAATTAAACTGAAGTTATTACTAAATATATGACCACTCATAAGTAAGCTAATGACTACTGTGACAAGAAACCCAAACTCTGACAAACAACAGAAATAGTAAAATAAAATATATATTATGGAACATGTGATCAGGGTACATTCTTACACTGGCATTAGGAGGGAAGCAAGAGCTGCATTTTGTCCAGCAGGTTGTAACATGAAGATACTGTAGCTTTAGCTGCCACTTTGCTTACAGTAGATGAATAACTAATCATTGCCATTAAAGGATTAGTTTACCCCTCCCCCCCCCCCCCCCCAAAAAAAAATCAAGTCATTATTTTCTCACCCTCATTTTGTTCTCAATCCATAAGAAAATTTACCTTCGGATTACAAATTATATTTTTAATGCAATGTGAGACATTTCTGTCCTTCCATTGAAACTCTATTCACCCAAAATACATTTAACTTGAATGGTTTAATCCTAGTCTTCTGAAGACTCATGGTGGCTTCATTTAGGCTTTTATAAAATGCATAGAAAGTTTTATGTGATTAACAAAATTTATTTAGGCTTTTATTCATGTACATTTATTCATAGGCACTGGTACTGGTTTTAAAACATCATACAAACAAAACAACCATACACATAATGTGTTCATACAGCTCCTGGATTTATGTATTTGCGCTCAGGTCTGATATATTGACTGAAGTCAGTTGTAATTCAACCAAAATCTTGACCAGGCTTGACATCTGTTTTCCTTTGGTTCTGTCTTTGTCTCTGTCGATTGCACTAACCAAGCGGCTGTCTAAACGCATCTTCCTGTCGGCTGATTCCTCTCCTGTCCTCAGCCTCTGCTAAAACCTCTTATCCTTCACCAATGCAAGGTCAAGTGATATGTGCCCTGTTTGCTTGCAGTGGCACAGAGCTGCCAGAGTAGCGCCAGCTGCAATGTGGTGCTCGCCGACTCCCAGGGCTCTTTTACCTCCCCCTGTTACCCCAGTGACTATCCACCCAGCCAGGCCTGCAATTGGAGCATACAGGCCCCAGCTGGCTTTATAGTGCAGATCACCTTCCTTGATTTCGAGCTCGAGGAAGCACAAGGCTGCATCTATGACCGCGTTGTCGTCAAGACCGGTACCAATGATGCCAAATTTTGTGGCTTAACAGCCAACGGACTAACTCTCAACTCCACTGGAAATGTAATGGAGGTTTTCTTTAACTCGGACTTTAGTGTCCAAAAGAAAGGCTTCCATATCAGTTACAAGCAAGGTATGTTTATGATTTGGTGCACTTTAGCACATGTTTATTTACCTATTCTTTTATTAAATATTTTTTTTATTTACGTTTATGAATATTTTATTGACTAGTGTTTAATCATTTATAATTATAATTATTGTGTTATATTTATTAATTTATGCTTGTGCCCTTTTGTCATTCATGGGATAATTATGTTCTGCTTTAGAATTGTAGCCGGGAGAATAAAAAATCCTGATAATCTTTCAAGATGAGTGACAGAGTTTTAATGAACATAAGATAAGACCTCACCGACAATATTATCGAGATAGCAAAACTAAACTCTACCGTTCTGTTTCATTTCACAGCTGCTGACAATTTTGCCTTGCCTTTCACGCTAGTATCATCTCTATCATCAGTGTCATCTCATTGTGTTCTTATGACCACAATCTCAAACAATTAATTACTTGTTGTTTATTCAGCCCTTCTCCCATTCTCTTAGTTTCATCCTGCAACATAATTTTTTAATCAGTATTTTTGTCTTGTTTTTGAGGGGAAAAATACAAATTTATTTTTAATGGTTGATAAAGAAAAAATAAAATTAGCAGATTTGAGTAATTTGAGTAAAAATAAACTAAAATGTACATTAAAAAAAAATGTAAATAAAAAAATTGTCCAATGTTTAAAACAGGCATGATTTTGTGCAATATGTTTGAATTATGGCAAAACTTTGGTAGTAATATTTATTTATTTATTTATTTATTTTACCACAGAAAGCCAGTTCGTGTTACTTTTGTGTACTACTGAAACATTTTTCAGTAGTATATTCCAAAGGGTAAAATAAAATTAGGAGCTTTAATTCACACTTCTAACATGGGAAAAATCTACCCACAGTAATTGAAAAAAGGAAACTAGGTCAGCTTAAACACAGGTATAAGGAAAACTTGAACAGAACATACATGTGGCACTATACACAGAAACAAGAGTGCCAGGGTAAATTGACAGACACAGATATGTTCACCTGCAATAAAAAAAACACACCTCCAAAAGAAACAACAGCTAGCAATAAAAAACCTTTTGTACTCAAGACAGACATGTGTGAAAGTATCCATCATTACCCATCAACTTTCCTTTTTTACAGATGTAGACAGCAGCGTATTTTTCTGTTATCTTCCCAGTGAAACAAGTCTGAAAATGAAACACCTTTGAGAACAAGCTCATTAATGCTTAGTATTCAGCAAAGCCTTTGATGCTTCATCAGCGTTAGACATCTGGTCATGTCAGAAAGCATCACAAATATAAAGTACAGGAATCTAATAGTGCAACTGGAGGTGTATTTTTCCATTCCAAATTGGTTGTGGTTTTTATATTGAGACGGCCAACAGACACAAACATCCGCCAATTTAAATAAAGCATGTCAGCAAATAGGCCTCAAAAGCAGTGTTTTAACGTGGGCAAAGGAATATGACTGTCTGGCTTGGAAGACGTTTAATATTCTTGTCTTAAGAGTGAATACTTAATATAATGTTCCTGACAAACTTGGATGATTTTAGACATTAATGTCTCATTTGACGAAACATATTATGAAACAGTTGATTCACATTTGAATTTAGTCTTAAGAGTTAGCAAATGCTCTGCCGGTATTACATTTTCTTGTTGCGATTAAATAATGAAGCCTTTATCATGATATATGGTTTTATCACAATATTTAAAAGAATACGTTTAAAAAAATGCTTAGTTTATTGCTTTATTGTATATACATGTTCAGAGTAAACTAATGTTTTAAACTAATTAAATTGCAAAAGGGTGATAAAGTACAATAGTTAACACTTGCAATAAACTCTTTTTTAGTGAATGCTAGTTATAATGCATTAAAATCAGCAAAGAAATAGCCATATTATAGTTATATGTTTTGTGAAAAGATCTGCGGATTTATGCGGAATGATTTTGGGAGTATCATAACTAAAAACTTAATATAGGAAATAAAAAAAATAAGAATTTTATTTAATGTTAACAATGCAAATTCAATTAGATCCACTTATTTGGTAATCAAAGTAAGTCTGTCATATAATATATCTACTAAAAGACCAAAAATATTACTTTGCAATCTGTATTGTAAATAAATCATATGAACATTTTAATTTTAGTCAATAATATTACTGAAATTAATTTAAAAACTGAATAAATATAAATTTACACACATTTACACAAGTAAATAAATGATTGGCTAAACGTCTGCGGATTTCTGCATGCGCAGATTTCGTGTGGGCCTACATTAACATTAGCTAAGATTTATGAATGCTTTTGTATTTGTCATTACGTTGACTTTAGTTGAATTAACACTGTGTTACACATGTTAATGTTAACATGTAAATGTTAACACTGCAAAAAAGGCTGGGTTCCACACAATTCCTTCATATTGTCACAACACAAATCGATTAAGTTAACTTAATGGTTTTTACAAATTTAAGTGGATACATAGAACATAAAACAATTAAGTTGTCCCAAAAAACGTAAGAATTGTAGATAGATTTTCATTTTTTTTGTTGTTTCACGAATTTGAATAAGCACCAAAAGTCATTTTTTGAGCGAATGGAGCCTTACTGTACAGAGTTAACGAACAAAAGAAAAATAATCTAAAAAATAATAGAAATAATCACAGATATGTCAATGTCGTAGGCAAGATTAACATGTGAAAATGTTTATGTTTGAAAATAAATCACCTATTAAGTCTTAAAACCTTTGGTTCTGTGATGAACAGCCACTGCCAATACAACAATCTGAAAAAGTACTCTAAACGTTTAAGTAATTAATAATTATTTATGCTATTTTAGATGTGTCCTCGATATCAATATTATGCATGTTCATCATTATGATATATTGAATTATTGGTCCCACTTTATATTAAATGGCCTTAACTACTGTGTACTTGCATCAAAAAATAAATACAATGTACTTATTGTTTTCATAGTGTATTGCAGAACACTTCTGGTGCTCTTGAGGTGGCATGCGGGTAAGGTTAGAAACATGTTTAATGGCATGGGTAGGTTTAAGGGTGGGTTAAGGTGTAAGAAATGGCCAACAGTGTAATTAAATATGTAATTGCAGAAATTAGTTACAGATGTAATTACATGCATGTATTTAGTCAATCATAAGTACAATGTAAAAACATGTATTTACACAATAAGTACATTTGTAGCAAATGATTCATTTCAGTGTAAGTACATATTAGTTAAAGCCACTTAATTTAAAGGGGGATCGAATTATTGAGTAATCAGCAAATGCAAAGTCCAGATCATCAAGTAGTTTGAATTTTCTTTTCATTCCGCAATAAATAAATGCATCCATTTGTGTTATATATTCCAAAATCTAATGTATTTTCTTTGTTCTTGCAGTGGCGGTGACACTGAGGAACCAGAAGGTCACGATGCCAAAAAGCAGCAAGACTATACTGAGAGTGTCCAATTCGGTCTCCATTCCCATTTTGACTGCCTTCACGGTGTGTTTTGAGATCGCCCGCACTGCACAGAAGGCCACAGAGACCATCTTTACCTTAACTGATGCTTCAGGGACGTCTATTTTGGCATTTGAGAAGACATCAGCTGGCATGCAGTTGTTCATTGGTGCTTCCTACTGCTCAGTAGATTACGCTCTCACCAGCACAGACATCACGTCCAGCATGAAACCGCTCTGCCTCACCTGGACCAAGACTTCTGGCCTTGTAGGAGTGTATTTTGGAGGCCAGTATCTCTCCAAGGTCTGCTTGGCCTCTCAGGTTTACACACTGCAGAGTGGTGGAATGCTCCAAATTGCTGGAAAAGGGTCGAGCTCGGTCAGCGTGGATGATCAGAATTTGGATGGCTTCATTTATAATTTCCGCTTGTGGGATCATGCCATGCTCAGCAGCGAGCTGTCCGCGATCACCTGTGATACTGTGGGTAATGTCATTGACTGGGATCATTCCTACTGGACTATCCCAGGCAGTAGCACGCAGACCGACAGCACACTCAGCTGCAGTGAGTATACCAAATCAGATGTGTTCTGCATAGGCAGGTATATATGGCATTGATAATCAAGAGAGAATAATTGGAGCAACTTGATGGTGGCGAGTTTTGCACACCAGTAATAGAATATTTGATAAATGTATGAGACTTTAAGAAATATATATGATGTGTGGATAGATAGATAGATAGATAGATAGATAGATAGATAGATAGATAGAT
>CAIGQV010019088.1:1272243-1290346 GCA_903798115.1 Danio jaintianensis
AGATAGATAGATAGATAGATAGATAGATAGATAGATAGATAGATAGACTGACAAAATGCTGTTTGTTCAAACTATTTATTTAAAGTAAGCTGAAACAACAAAATTATTGTGTTGTTTGGAACAAATTAATTGTTAAAAATTAATTCAATGCATTAAAATTTGTAATAACTGACACGTTAACTTAATTCCTTCATGTTGTCCCAACACAAATCAATTGTGTGGAACCCAGCATTTTTTACAAGATAGGTGGATGGATGGATGGATGGATGGATGGATGGATAGATGGATGGACGGATGGATGGACGGATGGATGGATGAGATGAGATGAGACTTATTAACATAGGTAACACTGTACAAACCAGATGAACTGATTTCAATTCCTTTATGCATAACTAATTTACTGACAATCTTCAGCTAAAGTGTGACTCATGAAAAACCCATTCATTCATTAATGATTGCATTTTATTTGTAGATTATTGTCTTTACCTTTATAAGTGACATTATGCATTAATTACACCATTATGTCATTTTAATCAATTTATGTAAAGATTATAGTAAACATAGTAAACAAAATATCCTACAAACTCTAATAGCCTCTCAAGTTTGAGAAGTAAAATGGCATAATACGTAAAACAAGCGTAGCAAAATATTTTACAACACAAGCTAATACTGATGCATAAGAAAGAAAGGGAACATTTAAGAATCTATTTCTTTGTCCATCACAAGTACATGTTAAAATACGCCCAAGATGCAACAAAACCATATTAATGTGTGTGTATTTATATGCACATATAACCCTGCAAATAATATGTAAGTGCTAATTTGGATACATTCTGCTGTATTTTTTCATCAAGTGTTCTGTTCACATTGGAAATGTATTGGAATCCAAGTTGTCAATGCAATCCAGCTACAGTATTTACAGATACTTTCCAGACACAAATTAATATTTAAACTAGGTTTAAATGGGATTTTAGTTTGACCAGTGCTTGTTCAGTTTCTGAAAAAAGAATATGTGCAGAAAAAGTCTTGAGAACCAAATTTCTTCCCACTTAAGAACAGCTCTTTTAAAGTCCTTCAAATGCCCTCCAACTCTCCAACTTCGGGTGGAATATAGCAGAAGCAGTCATGACTCACATAACAAGCCTCACCAGGGACTGGTTTCGTCCACTTTGCTAGGTTCCTGAAACTCTAGATGCCCAGCACAGCTTGGGTCAGAAGCCCATGGAAAAAAGCGTCACTTTAAACTATGGAGCCTCACATCAAAAGCATTAACTCGCTCAGTAGCTTTCTCTTTCCTAAGACAGATAAAGCTATACGTCCTGTGTGAACATTTGGTCCGTGTTAGTCTTGGAAGTTCAGTTGGAATTATTTTTCCCCAGATAACCTACTCAATAGTTTATATCCCTGTTAAAGGCTCCTTGTCAGAAGAGCAGAGAGAGCACTGATTCCACATCCTTTAGATAACAGATCATATGCAAATCTTTAGTGACACATTGTTTTTTTTATGTTAGTTGGGTCCTATTATGTTCAGAAGAAGTTTCAGGCATCTTCAGAATGAAGTTTCAGCTCAAAATATTTATGCTTAATATTTTTATATGAAATAACAAGATTAATGCAATACAAAAAGCTAATTTTGAGCAGCACGGTGGCTTAGTGGTTAGCATTGTCGCCTCAAAGCAAGAAGGTCACTGGTTCGAGTCCCGGCTGTGCCAGTTGGCATTTCTGTGTGGAGTTTGCATGTTCTCCCCATGTTCGCGGGGGTTTCCTCCGGGTGCTCTGGTTTCCCCCCCAGTCCAAAAGACATACACTATAAGTGAATTGGGTAAACAAAATTGGCCGTAGTGTATGAGTGTGTGTGAATAAGAGAGTGTATGGGTGTTTCCCACTACTGGGTTGCGGCTGGAAGGGCATCCACTGCGTAAAACATATGCTGGAATAGTTGGCGGTTCATTCTGCTGTGGTAACCCCTGATAAATAAGGGAGTAAGCCGAAGGAAAATTAATGAATGAAAAAGCTAATTTTGTTTAATACATATATCTTTATTAAGACTGCCACATTTGCAGTACATTTCTTCTGAATAATTATCATAAACACATCTTTAAACAATTTGTTCAACACTGCTCTCGTGTCAATGGTGCTACTTAAATGCACATTGACTGTATGATATATGATAATAATGATATATTTTGAGAGTTCATAATATTAAAAATATTACTCCAAATACCTGACCTGTAGCTAAGAATCCAAGTCCTACACCAATGAAGACGACATGCAGCAATCTGATGTGATATGATGTTAGTAATATACATTGTGTTGGTCAATGTTTTTGAAAAGTGAAGCAAGTCTTGTCAGTTTAAACTCCACCTGTCTGAGTTTACAGACACAAAGCAATTGTACACAAAGTAGTTGTCAGATGACAAGTTACATCAAACTCAAGGTTATGTCAAAGTCACACACCAAACATATTAGGTTTTTTATGTCTGTGAATGTAAAATGTTGCAGTAAATCATTCATTTGAAGGACTTCAGAAACACTGCTTGCTTGAAAATAACCCATCTTTACTTTCAAGCAGTAAAAAGAAAGTATAAAAAGCATAATAGGACCCATTTAAAGAAGTCTGAGTGTTGAATGTCTTAATTGATTAAAGGAAAAGGTAATTGCGACATGTCACATTCCGACTGTTTTTCAAAAATCTTGAGGCTTTACAAAATTTAGTTTATTCGTTAGGTTTTTGGTTCATAATTTAAATTGGATATTGACTTTCAGTGTGGAGTCCTGCTGTATAAAGTGTGATTCATGTTTTTTAAGGTTTTTTTGATTATCTATTCATTTGAAAGAGAAATGTTGTGTTTCTTCGCCAGATGCTACTTACTCACTGCCATTCCCTAACTTGAATTGAGTAAATTGCCTTTACTAACTGTCCTTTTTTTTTAAAAAGCAACTAATTTCTCATCTTCTTTTGCAGTCTGTTTCCCAAATTGCATTCACTTAAAAGCTTCAACTAGTGGTGAGTTTACTGCTAACATGTGTGCTTATATGTGTGTAATTTCTAGCTTTGCGCTGTGAAGGTCATGCATGACAAAATATATAATTCAGTGTTGTGCTGTACCTGCAGATGTGTTTGGCTAATAGTCATGTTTTCTGTAAATCTGTTTTGTCCAGTGTACTTGTAGATTGTAGTTGTAGAAATTTTTATACCAGTATGCCCATCAATACATTGGACATCACTTTCATGAAAACAGCCTCATCAAGCACATTTTCGACTGCTTCTGGAAGTAGTTTAAAGTTGGCAAGCTTAAATCATTTTATACCCCATTAGCATCTGTATTTAGCATCATTCACTTTTGATCAGATTGACAAAAATCAAAAAAAAGTTTAACCAAACCAAGTGTAAACAGGCCCATTAAATCAATAAATTAAACTTGAGAACCAAATTTTATCCCCAATATATGAACTAATGAATGAATATATGAGTCAGGTGATTCACTGAAATCTATCTTTAAAGAATTATTCCTTCACAAATTAGATTTTGACTAAATATTTGTGACCCTGGACCATATAAGTCAATAAGTGTCAATTTTTCCAAATTGAGATTTGTGCATTAACAACTAAAAGTTGATTAAATAAGATTTTCATTGCTGTATACTTTGTTAGGACAGTACAATATTTAAAAATTTTTACTTGAGAAAGTTGCATTTAAAATTGTCCAAATTAAGTTCTCAGCATTGAATATTACTAATCCAAAAACTGAGTTTAATATATTGAAGTAGGTTCTTTAAAAAATATCTCAATGGAACATGATCTTAATGTTCTAATGATTTTGGTCAAAGAAAAATCTATAATTTTGACTCTCACCATGCATTTTTAGCGAGTGCCAAAAGTATACCCTTGCAAAATAAGACTGATATTTTTGGTCCAGGATCATTTTAATTGTGTGTCTTTTTATTATTTCGAAAAGAAGGATGGGAATATTTTTAAAAGTTCACCTTTTTGTTTCAGAACGACATTAGGCTCAAGAAATACTCAGTGAATGTTCTTTGCTTATTAGAACTACATTCTCATTTCCATTCATTCATTATAAATCCTTATAGTTTCAGTGCTTGACCAGTTCCTGCCCATTTTTGCTTTTAGCTAGCTTGTCTTGACCTTAACAGAAGCAGTGTAAGACCCCCTCAGCCCACTGTAGACAGTTAGACGCTGGAACCTATGACACATAACTATTTCCTTTGCTCAGTTAAAACCATCTGTTCTTGTGATGTTGGCATGAAGTCAAGAGGCCCGTGAAGTTGAGCCCAGAGCAAAACTAATGTTGTCACTAATAAGCATGCTTTTAAAATGCTACCCTCCCGTCTTTCCATTGGCTACCCGTGTGCTTCCCCCTTTCATCCTTTGACAAGAGCAGTGGGAGACAGTGATCCCACCTTGCATGAAAACACAGCAGAAGAAACTGTCCTCAGATCAGCTCAGTGCTTTTTTCCTAGACCTGCCTTTTAAAGCAGAACTTCAAGAAGATCGGAGACTCTGCTATTGTAAATGTTAGACAGTTGCCACAATGTGATGTCTCTGTTAATATATTTAAAGTTACCCTTCTACTTCTTTCCTGTGGCGTGCTATGGATTAGTTCCTCTGTGTGGTTTGACACTTGAATCAAAGCATTTCACAAATAGCGGTAACACTTTACACTAAAAGTACATGAATAATGATGTGTCAATATGTAAATAACATTACTTTATTATGAACTAATGATGAGTAAATGCATGCTCTAATCATGAACTAACTTTAACTACAACATGAGTTCATGTGTGAATAGTGGCTACCTTAGTTACTTGTTAGTACATGCTTGTTTGTTAATTAATGTATTAATTACCACATTAGTTTATGCTTAATTTAACCATTATGAACTCATGATATGTTCATGTATAATTATATCGTGACTTTACTTGGAGGGGCACACCATCATTAACCCATTCTTAACTACTCATGAATTCCTTACGCACGTCCATCTAGTGCGTTTACACTGAATAACAATAGAAAAGTGTTCTGTCAACATCAACATGAACAGTTAAAACACAGGAGTTAATTAATACATCATTATTCATGTACTGTTTTTGTAAAGTGTTACCCAAATAACTTGTCCTCAAAGCTTAAGCCAGAGTTATATTGTGTTTGAAAAATAATCTTCTTTTGCTGGAACCAGTAGAGGTTTGCTTTACGTTTTGAAATTCAAAACCTTCAAAAATATCATGCAAATTTGGGAACGTTGTTGGCGGGAAAGGTAAACTTTTGGTCAATGCCGAAAGCTCAGACGTGCTTTGATGAGGAATCCATTGACTAAAGCTTAACCAATAGATTTGCATCGCAAGGTTTTCCTTTTTGTAGACTCTTTGGCTTTTAAATTGTGTTCAAGGTTTGGTGTCACTTCATACATTCAAGCATGTTGTTTAGACACAGCTTAAGCTTCATGTCAGAAAATGACGGATGAATCAGGCCGATCTGAAGAGCAAAATAAGATGCAATTTGGTATTTCACACATCCCTAATGGATTTGTGTTGAGAAAAGGTGGCATTCCTGGGCCTCGATCAAACCAGCCAGCAGAACATTTCTGTCATTCAGCTGTGGCAAATTATTAAATTCCACCTTTGAGTCGTGGCTGATGTTCAAGTTTCTGCATGGACATTTTGAGGTCACATTCCGTTGTCAAAGCCCAGAGGAGTGATGGGAAATCTATGACACTTTTTACAATCCAGCTCTTGTCCTAAGTTAGACTTGAATTCCTATTTGTGGATCTAAATGAGAGAGATTGAACTTTGATAATGTTTATCTGTCCATCTTAAACCTGGTTCATTTGATATCTTTATAGATCTTTTATAGCAGTATATTTATAGATATTTGTAAGTATTTTTTCCGTAGATTTTGGCTTTAAATGTTAAAATGTTATGTGTGTTTTCACAATGTTACCATGAGGCATTTCCATGCTGAATATTTATTTAGTTTCTTTTTTTTTAAAAACATTGATTTGAAAATGTCAAATGATTAAATCTTTCGTAGGTACCGCCATAACAACTCTTTCACCAGGAACTTCAGGTTGTGCTTCTCCTGGACTTGGCTGCCCAGGTAGGAAGAAATATGTGTATTATAATTTTTCATGCTGAAAACTTGAATTTGTTTCCTAGATAATTAGTTGACCCATTATAAAAGTTTTGGTTTCATTAAAGTGAGTGTCTCTTTTGTTGTATTTATATGACTTTGCTAATTAAAGATATCATTCACCCAGAAATGAGAATTTACTCACTGTTTACTCACGGTTTACTCAAGACTTTTGGTAACCAGTACCGATTGATATACGTAGCCCAATGCTACCGGTATCCAACATTCTTCAAATTATCTCCTTTTGTATTCAACAGAAGAAAAGAGTCTAATAAGTTTGGAACAAGTGGAGGGTGAATAAATGATGACCGAATTTTCATTTCACAAAAATGAAACTCCCCCTTCACTTGTTACAATATTAATTTGATTCTTATTGATGCAACTTAAACAAAGGGTTTTTTTTTAGGTTTTTTTTTTGTAGTTTCTCTAGAAACATGACAAATAATACTTAATTTGCAACTCTTAGATGTTTTATGAGCATGCAAAACAAAAACAGCTTGCCTTCCACTCATTAAGGCACCACTAAACTGAACTGGTGGCCAATAAACGTCCATCATCAGCTGGGAGCCATGAGAATCCTCAGGCCTCCTGTCCTTAGTAATGTCCATTAAAGGACATCATCCCATTTGAACAATTTTGCTTCTTTCCCACCAGTTGGTTTATTGCATAATATTCATTCCCATGTAGTACAAAAATGGCACATTCATGCCTGTAGATCGTTTCAGTAAAGTTAGTTTTTCTGATTTAGAAATGTCTTGTTAGCCGGTTCTTCTCATCATTGAACTCTGACAGCCATCATAGTTGTTTTTTCCTTTATCATTTTGTTGCAGGGTATGATTGACCTGAAATATCAATTCAGATAAATCCTTATTTGTTTTTTATTACAAGACAACTATGATTCACATTGCTTCACAAAAACAACTAATAACTTTTGCTATTTTAGTTAAATACTCGCTCATAAACTGAACATCTAATACACCTTCATATGATGTCGCAGTTGTTACATGGAGACAATAACTGTATCACGTTCAAAAGTGTGTGTTTTCAGAACCTAAATTGCAGTTGTCATTTAAATCCAGGGTTAAAATGCATAAATAGTTTGCTGTTTTTAGTTGAAGACAGAGTCTGAAAATGCCTTCTAACATATAAAGTTTCTATGTCTATCTTTAAAATTTAATGGGGCACTTGTAATTGCCTCCTTGAAATTGCATGTTGAATATTTCTATTTGGCTGTCATATTTGAGAGAGGATAAAGGTATAGACGGAAAAAAAACATACTCGCTAAATTTATTACAGAAGATTTACCAAGTACACGAAATTACTACTAGTAGTAGACAGATAATAATTAGGAAAAAGATTAGAACTAGCAGGAGAACACCTCTCTTATCAATACATTGTGTGAATTTGGTAAACTCTTTAAAACTTTCAAGCTCTCATAAATCATCCTAGTTTTCAAGGGATCATTAACTTTGCAAGGGGATGTTAAACACATTTGTTGGCCATTTTTCTTGTCATTAAATATTTTCAGAATCCTCATTTTTTGATTAATCGCTTTTTTTCCACATCCATCTCACACTGCTTGTGATGCACACAACTGTTTAGTTGCTCCACCAGTTGTTCTTGCATTTTTTTGGTTTCCCTCTAACCTTCATTTAATGCCAGTGTGCCCTTCTTCCATCCCTGCCACCAGCAACATTAACTGTTACCATCACATCCATTGCCACCACTAACATCATTCCTACTAATGCAACAACCCACGGTAAGCATTCACCTCTGCCTTTTCATCATTGTGTTTCTTTTGTTTTATGAGAGAAATGCAATTTGCCTATAATGCAGAACAGGTGGTGGTCAACTCATTTGGAGAACTGCGAAAGTAATGTTCTATGAAAAACGGAGGATGTTATATTAACGCCAGTGGCCATATTCCAGAATGTTTAGTGACTTTCGAAAGTAGATTTGAAAAAGTGCCAATGTTAATGGTTACTTTGTATGGTTAATAATAGCATCATTTTTTAAAAACATTTCTTTATATTTAATTTATGTTGCTCGATCTGTCTGGTTGAAATACTAATTTCTGTCACATCATTTTTGTTTACCATTGAATTAAAAGTTAGTAGGCTGTATTCATTCCTTTTAAAAGTCTTTTTTCTGTCTTTTCCTCTTTTTTCTTCTGTTCTGGCATCAAATAATGTGACAGTGTTTTCATTTAGGCAGATGCTAGTTAAGTGAGGAATTGTGTATCCAAAATGAAATTACTCATTCTTATGTTGTTTAAATAGTGCCATCTGCCAAACATTTTTCGTCCTTATTTTTTTTCACCAGCATATTCCAAGTCAAATATTTTTTTAAAGTAGATATTCATTTTTGAACTTTAAAGATGGATGCATATAAAACTTATTATCTCTCTGATTTTTTTATCAGCTCTTACTACTACTATTTCACACCCATCTACTTTTAGCATGCCTTTAACCACAACTGGTAAGCACATATCTAGGTTTCCTACTGTTTTATATTCTGTTTAATGAGGTATGATTAATGCCCTCACTAATACGTGTGCACGGCTCTGCTTCTTTGTCGCAACACTAGCTCTACTCACACCAACTACTACTGTTAAAACAACAACTACTAGTGCTCATACAGAAACACCAACAACTACTAGTGCTAAAACAACAACTACTACTACTACTACTATTGCTAAAACAACAACTACTGGTAAGCTAACATTTACTGAGTAACAAACTCCTCTTCATTTAGCCATTAATGTGCATTCGTGCTGTTTTATATTTTCTTACTAACCAAACTTTAAACATGTCTGTGTGTACTATCATTAGTACCAACTACATCTAACCTGCCACCCATCCACCCTGGTAAGATATCTGTTCTGCAGAAGATTTATTATCAAACCAATTTTATTATTCAAAATGCTCAATCTCGTCTAGAATTTGCCATTATGCTTCCAAGATCTGATTATTTTAACTGATTTACCTTTATTTAATGTTCTGTCAGACTAAATGTGACCCTGGACCACAAAACCAGTCATTAGTGACAATTTTTGGAAATTGAGATTTATACATCATCTAAAAGCTGTATAAATAGGCATTGATGTATGGTCAGGATAATATTTTACCGAGATACAGCTATTGAGAATCTGGAATCGTGAGCGTTCAAAAAAAACCAAAATACTGAGAAAACAGCCTTTAAAATTGTCCAAATAAAGTGCTTAGAAATACATGTTACTAATCAAAAATTGAGATTTGATATATCTACAGTAGTAAATTCACAAAATATATTTTGTTATCATAACTTTTACTCAATATACTAATGTTTTTGAGAAGAAAATTGTTTAATTATGACCCATACAATGTATATTTGGCATATTGATTAATTTCTACAAACACCCCCACAACTTAAGACTTACATTTTGTCGTCAAGGGTCACAAATATATGTAAAATGTTTGTAGCATTTAGAATATTGAATTGGGTAAAATAGTGAAACAGGCATGACAGATCTATTTAACGAGTCAAAAAAGAAGTATACCATTAAACAAATATAACTAATAAACAGAAGAATAATTGCATGTCGTTATATGGGTCTTGTCTCGTGTACCTCAAGCTTTTACTCTGTGTTTGTTTGATTACCCAAACCATCCACCAGTCACTTAATCCATTCCCTCATCTGCAGCTGCTGCTACTAACTCACCTCTGTCCATCCGCAAAACCAATGGTAAGCCAAACCTGTTATCTCATGTTACACATGGCTTGCTTCTGCTTACCAGGGGATGCTACTATTGCTTTTTCTGAGGGGGAAAAGGAATTGGTTTATTGCTTGGGAATTTTTGGGGTGCAGATGAAAGGAGCCATACCTTTTATTTATTTTTTAGGTTTTATATACAGTACTTACCTAAAAGGATGTTAAGAATTAACTGGATGTATAAATACTAAGGATACTATAATAGATCTATTATAGGATGTGTCTGTCAGAATCGCAAAAGTTTTTCGTATTTTTTTTCTTGTTGTTTCAAGTCAGAACTTCTCTCTTCTCTTTCATTGCATATTATTACATTTCATGAATCTGTTCAGTTCAAATCATTCCTGGCAGCACATTATTTAATATAATGTAATTTATGTTCACAGTCCCTTACCTTCACTGCCAGTTCATTTAGAGCAACGAATTAATGGCTCATTTATGATTCTAATATTATCTTTCTACATTCCCCTGTGTGTTAACATCAATATTGCTTCCTGACAGACTTCCTGAAATGCTTAACCTGTTTCTTCTGTAAACCTTTCTTATTTCTTTAATTATACTAGTCCTCACTTAGGTGTTACCCTTTGGATTATGTCTGTGCTTTATCTATTTCAAACAATCCTTGTGTTAACTTCTGTATTGTGTTTAAATTTGTTTTCCTGTATACTGTTTTGTTTTGTAATATTGTGTGTCTGCAAAGATAAGTAATAGCCTGCTCTGACCTCTTCATTTTTTATATCTGCAAAGATAAATAATAGCCTGCTCTGACCTCTTCATTTTTACCAAATCCGGGATTCCTCTGCTAAATACTTGAGCCGGAGCAGATAAAGAGAGGGCTGCATTTTTGTGGTCACTACTGCGGTTTACTCCTCACGCTGAGACTCCGTCCACTAGCACTCCCCCTGCTAGGCCTCTTGTTGCTCCTGCACCCCGGGGCCCCAAAACATCACTTGGCTTTATCTCCACACCCCTCATCTGGCCTGTGAGGAAGAAAGTAGAAGCTGCCGTCACTCGGCCACACAAACGTCCCGTCATCCATCTGACCAAGCCTCCTTCCCAACCGACAATAAGCATGATGAATGAATCCCACTGGCTGAAAACATCCACAACCTCCGTTGCCAAGAAAACAGACTCTACAAGCATGAGGCCGGCCTATTCCCAGGTGAACCCTCCATGGCAACCAGATGCTCACAATCAGACTGAAGACTTTGAGTCTTTCCAGGTGGCGTCACTCAGTAATCGTAAGAATAAGCCACTAGCTCCCCAAGTGGTTGTGAGTGACAGTGACAAAAACCTCACAGAGATACTCGATTACCCATCTGGTTTTGGCCCAGAGGCGTTTTTTTATGACATCGACTTGGATGATGATGATGTCTTCAGCCTGTTTGACTTTGATTCCACCTACTCCCTGGATGAAAGCTTGGCCCCTGCCACCCCCCACAACATGTCTTTCCTAGAAATAGAAAGTGTGCCTACTGTCAACACTACAAGTTTTGGACTGGTGAGACAGGCTGTTAGCAAACAGGAACATTTACAAAGTCACTCAGACCTTAGTTTACCCTGGGCTATGTCAGAGTTGGCACAGGTCTCAGAGCGGCTCGAGACAGACAGCAGCTGGACACTTATCCCTTCTTCCGCCATGAGTCCAGGAGTAACAGGTGTGCAAATGATCCAGTCTGAGCTCAAGAGTCTCCCTGGCCAAACAGCAGCACCACCAGAGTGGTCGCCCACACACCTTGTGGATATAAAGCTAACAAGCACCGTGGCCTGGGGCCTGTTGAAGGAAACTGCCACCAAGGACACCTTTAAAGATGTGCAACATGATCAGAAAAAGTCCACAATGGTTACGCATGACCAGATGAAAACTTCAGCAAAAGGTTACAGCAGGACAAACTTGTCAGAAACTGATTATAGTCTCACCGATACCACCCCTTCTCTTTTTTCATCAGCCTCCCAACAGAGCTCTTTTGACTATCTCCCCAATCAAACTATTTTGCTCATAGAGCCTTTGGCAGCGAGCCCTCTCACTCCTCAAGGCAGCTATACCCTCACAACAGAGACACTTGTTATCTCCTCTCTATCCCCCTCTCATAGTGTCGAGCCAGTGGCTGAACTGCTTATGGATTCAACCCACAGCGCTGCCACTCTTATTGAGCCTCAGAGTTCAATGCCTACTGAAGGGGTTCAAAGTGACTCCTTAATGACACAGGCCATCAGATCCAGTCCGTTGTCTTCCTTGCCGCACACTGATGTTTTCCCATCTCTGACACCTGGCTCAGCCCAAATTCTCTTTATCTCGGATGCCAAAAACAACACTGACCTGGTTTTACCCTCAATGAACAATCAGTTTATCCTCTTTGAAAACCCTCAAGTCGTTCACTCCAGCCAATTCCCAAATTCTAGGGTTTTCACTTTGTATCCGAGCATCACAGGTGGCATTTCTACGTCAGTAGACGGCAGCTGGTCCAAATTAGATTCACCTCTGGTGCTGGAGCCGTCGCTTATACACAGATTGCCAGAGACCCTTTTCAGAGGCTTAAGCAGGCAAGGCAATGTTAATCCTTCAGAGGTTGATCTGAGGGACTTGTCACATATGCCTCATATTTCTGTCAGTGCTAGTTCAGAATTACCAAACAGTTTGGCAGTGGCCCTGAGAGATGAGCGGAGGAGCTCTCAGTCTTGGCCTGTTAATTCAGATGCCCAAACGAAAGCGGAGATGATTGATATATCTCCCAGTTTGCCCTCCCTCAACATTTTGGACTCAGAACATGGCATGGTCACATCGGCATGGTCAGCCAACACCACAGCTGACAGGGAAAGTTCGCAAATTTCATCAACTGAAATATTTCCCTCACTTTTCCTCAATTCAATAAGAGACCATAGAGCAGATGAGGCCTCATCTTATGAAACCAAATTCAGATATCAGTCAGAGACAATGGACATTTCTAACTTCATAGAACCAGGCAATGTCTTTCCTTCTCGCTCTAAAGAGGAGGTTTACCATGATAGATTTATTATTTCTAGTGCATACAGTCGAATCAGAAGTACAACCCACAAATACATTGAAGCCACCCCTATCACATGGCCCTTGAAAACAGCTCTAAATATCCCAGATGTCTTTAAGTCATTTAAGAAAAAGCAGATTTTAAACCATTCAAACACTATTCAAGACTATGAATTGGTTAAAACAGATATGCACACATTTGAATCATTCCACTCTCAACCTCAATTGCAAATAACTATGACTTATGCAGATTTGTCATCTCATACACAACCAAACACTCCTGTTCATCAATTTCACACTTCTATAAGCAGCATGCCATCAATACTTGAAACGACTGCCACCATTTCAGTCTTTCAACCATCCAAATCAATTAACATCTCAAGCAGCTACAATGAAGACCTGCTGGACACTAAACATGTCCACTCCTCAACAACAAAGTGGCCATTTTGGGCCAAGAATGAATCAGCAAACCCCTCCAGCCACAGCCACAATGTGCTCGTTGTTCAACCCGCCACCACAGATACCAAGACGCATCCGACTCCAGCTATTGACGACCAGCCTTTTGTCCCAACAAACACCCCAGCCAATGGAGTCATCGCAGGTTTTGGCTCGGTGCAATCTGGTGCCACCAATGGGACCACTACAGACCCCCATGAACTGGCCCCATGTCCATGTAAAGCTCCCTTTCATATTACATGTCTGTGTGGACTTTCAGCCGGGAACAGTATGTTTTCCAATAACGATCTAGACCTTAGAAAGAAAAATAGTTTCTTTTATTACTGAATCCTGACTTTCTGAGCAAGTAATCGTAGAATGAGGGTCACCCAATTGGGGGAAAAATCAGTCTTCTTGCTGTTCAGATTTTAATTTTTGATTCTATTTGATTTACTAGAGTATATTAACCATAGCCAGTTCTGACAATCATTGATTTTCAGCACTTTTAATGTACTGATTTGCTCACACAGATTGAGTGAATAGGTCTCTTGTAATTATCCAGATTTATATAATTCTTCCTTCTTAGGAGACTGCCATATTTAATCATTCATTCATTGATCATTTTGGTTTACTTTAAGAAGGATTTGCTCTCAGACAATTTTATGAGAGACTGCTTGTGTGAATTGAAAGTACAGTGTGCTATCTTAAGAAGCTGTCTCATATTTTCAATTTGTTGAAGTCAGTTTTTGAAAATGTTATTATATATGGAGTCTCCTAAGAAAGCCTTGGCATGGTGTAGTACTGCATCATAAAGTAGTCCAGCACTAACAACTCAAGATACATGAGAGCCATCTTGTGATAGAAGTGCAGCATAGCAGTAGCTCTCAAAATGCATTGCTTCATGTACCGAGAATGTAATTAATGGCAAATCCTCTATACTGAACTTTTTGTTTTATAAGACTTTGGATTGATTTGATTTAGAAGATTGATTTCAAGATCACATTTGTTTCAAAACTGGTAATTACCAAGAAATAGACTACTGCTATGCATCACAGAAATAAAGCAAATGAAGTAAATACTTTTTTTGATGTGTAACTAAAAATATCTTTAACTCCTATTACAGAGGATATTTTCTACAGATCATCCCTTGTGGTTACTGATGAACAAGCAAACACTCCAGATAAAGATCCTACGGCAATAATATTTCAATGGGTATTTTTTTTATATACATTTGTTATATATTTGCTTTGTTTCACTGTTAAATGCATTTTAAATGGGTGTCTTGATAGCTAATGAAAATTATTATACACTTTATGCAATAATTAACATGTTTTCTGATGTTTTACAGCTCAATCAGACATTTCAGAACTGGATGTACAGAGTTTATGTTGATGGCATCAGGTATGGTTCTTTTTTTAATCAATTATATCAGTAAATATTAATTTCTTTTAACTAATGATTCTTACCATTTAAATTTTTAGTCCTCAACTTAACACTGTTCTCTCAAGGACCACAACCACACGGTAAAACATTTTAGATTATTTATTTATGTTTTTATTATTGATATATTTTATTACCCTATTTATATGCATATTCATTTATATTTTTACTAATATATCGGCCTCCTAATTGGTTTTTTGTTGTTGATATGATATTGCATTTTTCATAGACAAACCTTCCTGGCGCTTCTGGTGTATAAGAATACCACTGATGCGAATCTGGCAGAGGTGGAGATTGAGAGCTTGCTGAGAAGTGCCCCTGCAATTGGAAATGGCTTGATTTTAGACAGTGTTACAGTGAACTTAATGGGTATGACATGCTTTACATTGACCATTCAGTAACCATGAATATTTTGTTGTGGATATTTTTTCAAAAAAGTTTTTTTTTTTTTTTTTAAGCTTACAAATTAATATTAATAAATAGGAATTAATATTACTGATCTCTTCTTTAATATAGGTGATGTTGTATTTGTTTTGACACCTATTAGGGTGAATTTTGTAGTCATTAAAGCTGAAATAATATAAATACAGACTATTCAGATTATTACTGTGTTTAATAAGTCAGTGATTAGAAACAAATTAACTGTTATTTTTGAATTATTATTTTTATGCAGTGTATTTAATATATATTTTAATAATATATATTAACAAATTAAATTAAAATGAACTCACATGCACTCACAATATTATCCATATTAGTATAAAAACCATATTTATAAATAAATATTATTTTGTTCAATTTGGCTGCAGTTTTAGAAATAAACCACTGTAAATATATGCTCCATAGACTGATCCTCAGGCATTGGGGCCTAAATAATAAAAAGTAACCATTTTAAAACCTTGCTTTAAAAAAAAAAGCATACTTTTTACAAATACTACCATACAAATATTACTAACAGTCCACATCTGTAAAAACCCTTTACGAGCTTTGAAAAAAAGCTACTTTCAGGATTTACTGAAGATATGGCATGAAAAATTTGCAATGGCTACACGTGGGTTATACTGTAGTTAATTTTATTGCATGTACATTTGTTGGAGTTTCACTAACTTGAAAAATTTATGAGAGGAAGATGTTTAAATAAATAATCCAATGACAATTACTAAGGTTTGCTTTAGTCAGTGTATTGGTTCTGTATGAGCCAAAGATATGTCTTAATCAATAGAGTGACTGTATTGTTTTTAGATTTTCTTTACCAGTATTCTATTTGCATTTTTCCCTGTTTAGTAAATATGCCATTTAATTTATCTCAGTGGGCAAAGTTCTGTCATTATAGTCTTGAGTGTAGCTATTTTTTCGTACCTAGTATAAAACAGATTTTTGAAATTGAACAAAGTATAAACCTGAGTTTTTCCCAGTGATGGGTTACAGCTGAAAGGGCATCCGCTGCGTAAAACATATGCTGGATAAGTTGGCGGTTCATTGCGCTGTGGCGACCCCAGATTAATAAAGGGACTAAGCCGAAAAGAAAATGAATGAATAAACCTGAGCTTGTCTTAACAAACATAATTTTTTTATATGCATATACTGCATCATATATTATGTTCAAGTCTGAGCTCAAAAAGTGGATTGACAGTTAAGGAGTTGTAGCCTAAATGATCAAACCATAAAAGTGCTAAAATGTCTCAATGGACCAAAAACATTTCCAACAGAATGCTGTTTCTGCATTTTCTCAGAAAATTGCCAGGCAGATGAGTTCCCATTCCACTATAGATGGCCAGAGAGCAGACCCACAGTCACCCAGTTTGTCCCCTGTTTCCCTTACAAAGATCAAAACGCTTCCAGAACTTGGTGAGTAGATGTTGATGTCTTCTGATCTAGATGCAAATGGGAATAAATTACTAATTAAAGCATTGCATTCAGTTATTATGTTTTAGCAGCTGCGCTTGAGTAATCAGTTCAATATTTTGTATTTGGTTTTTCCTTTCTTAAGCATGATTAACCAGGATAATTATACATCATTTTGGGCCCTGCCTGACCGTGGAAATTGCACTAATATAACCAGCATTCCGGTTTCACAAGGTTGAGTCTGAATGCACATTTCACACATTGCTCTGAAATCGAAACTGACTTTATTAACTGACTTTATTCTGTCTAAATCCAACAGAGAATGCAATGGAAGTGGCTGTGCAGCTTGCGGATATCAGCAATAATGGGCTGTCCAAGGAGGAACTGACACAGGTTGTTTCCAAGGTGATGGAGCTGGTGAATATAGCCAAAATCAACGCCACGCTGGCCAGCACTGTGGTCACCATCATTTCTAACGTCATGGTCAGCTCAGAGAATGCTCAGAAGGATGCCTCAGAGACGTATGTTTGAATTTGTAGGACTTTAAAAAAGTTGAATACAGTTAATAACCTTAAATAAATAATACATTTCCAGTTGCCAATTTGGTTAACATCAATGGACTGTTTGCATATCAAAGGGGTAGTTCACTCATAAATGACGATTCTATTATCATTCACTTATTCACCACTGGTTTCAAGCTGTATGAGTTTCTGTTGAACAGATAGGAAGGTATTCTGTAGAAAGTTGAAAAAAAAATAGCCATCGACTTCCATAGAATTTTTGGATCCTACTTTGGCTGCTTTTGTCAACATTCTTCAGACTATCTTGTTTTTTGTTCAACAGAAGAAAGAAATAAAATCTTAAAAGTTTAGAATTACTTAATTTTTGTTGAACTTTAAGATTAAATAAGAGCTTGGATTTCTCAGGAACTTCTATGCTTTCGATCATTGTCTCCTTTAGAAATTGTGTTGACTGCAAGTAACTGCATGTCCGTTGCCAGCCAGACTAGACTGTCTGTTTAATATCTGCTAATGCTTTTTCATGGTCTCACAATGGACGTTCAACTGATACAAGTACATCAGTTTATTCTACTAATCCTAACACTGTACCAAACTCTCATGGGAGTTATTTGAAATGTAATCAATAGAATGTCTAAAGGGGGCCATAAAAACAAAATGTTTGTCCAATTATTTCTTTATTTTTGGTTTTAGATGTTTATTTGGTTCACTATCATATTCTTTTTTCCACTACTTGAAAACTTGTTGGTCTTAGTTTAACACAAGTGTTTATCATTTTAGAAAAATGTTATATTACTTGTTTTCCTGAAGGAAATTGTTGTTAGGGCTTACTAAATCTTTAATTATGATTTAGCAGTTCCAAAAATATTTCCATAGAAAGCTGGAGGAGAACATTTGTGCCGAGAAAGGCACCTAAAGTGCTGCAGATAAAAATACTTGTGTCGAGGGCAGAATTTTTTTACAAAT
>CAIGQV010019088.1:1305346-1344340 GCA_903798115.1 Danio jaintianensis
GCACAAAAGTATTCTTGTAGCTTCAATATATACTGATTGAACCATTGAAAACACCTAATGGCCTAATTATACTACGTCCTTTTTGTGAAAATTATGGAAGCTTTGGGACATACTGCTACCGGATGAGTGAACTGTAAGTGTTGCTTAGTTACGTGCCCGGTCAATCATCTTGACACATCATTAACTTTCATATTTAATTACCTACCTTATTGGATATTTAAGCAGCAGGTTAATCTGCCATGCACGAGTCATTCATTGCAGAGAAATCTCTTTACATATTTAGAAAAGTCTTTGCATAAACACGCATAAACACGCCTTTATAGAAGTTCACGTTGTCGATGCAGATGAAATAAAACACAATATTTTTCAGAAGGTTAGATATTAATTAGGTTTTTCAAACACCTTTACCAAAGACTCTGTACTTGATAGTTGGTCTCACTCATACGCCATGTTTGTAGTTTAACACTTTTTACCCACATTTGTAGTTCTAACCGAATTCATGTCCAACATGCAATGTATTGTGGACAGTTTTAGCGGTCAGAGTATGGTCAGTTCTACACTTCGAATTTTTACTGGAAGTAGTAGACCATCCAGTAACCTTTGGCATACTTTTTTCAACATACTAAGGTTTGGGACATACAAATTCTATTTTCGAATTTAGGACGGATAGTATGCAAATTGGGACACAACAAATGTTTTTTAGTACCTTTTCTTGGAGTCAGGAGTATTGCTGTCTATGGAGAATGAGGCAGCTCTCAGTTTTCATCCAAAATATCTTAATTCTGTGCCAAAGATGAACGAAAGTCTCAGGTGGTTGGAACGCCATGAGGGTGAGTAATTCATGACATAATTTTACTTTTTGGGTTAACGATCCCTTTGAGTTTTGATGTATCCCACCAAGCAATTTTATGTTTAAAGAGCCCCTATTATGCATTAAAAAGGGTCAAATTTTGGTTTTGGGGGTCTCCAACAAGGCTGATATGCATGCAAGGTCAAAAAACACTTACATTGTCTTATTATATGCATTTATTTTTACCTAATTATCCCGACGACTCCCATATGATTCGTTCAGCGATTCATTTGTTTCCAAACCCCTCCTTAGCGCGATGCTAATCTGCACTGATTGGACCGATGACAGTCTGTTGCTATTGGTCCAGTGTTCAGCACAAGAGAAATGCGGCTTCAACAATATTGAAGTAGTCAGAGTGTGTGTATGTGTGAGCATACCTGCCAACACTCTCGTTTTTCCAGGGAGTCTCCCGTATTTCAGACCCATCTCCCTCCACCCTCTCGTTTTGTTATTTCTCCCGGAAAACTCCCGTAATTTCAATTTTTTGATGGTGGCCATAGCAACGACAAACGGCAGTGTAACGCGAGCTCACAAACGCATTTAAATCCATAAATAAAGCGGCACGCGGCCAACGTGGCTTTAGACGCGATAAGAGAATATAAAGAGTTAACCAGATACAGTACAAGCGGTTACAAGTAACAAAACACAATTAAATACATAATTTGCAAGCTAGAGAAAACAAGGAGGCAACCATTTTAATCGCACTTACTTACACTTGTGAAATGGAGGAAGAAACTGGTCCATGAACTGTGTACTGTAAAGTTCCTGACAAGCTCTGCAAAGTCCCATATATCAATAGTCTTTTCTGATCCTTCCTTTAACAAACGAATCCCCCGTTGTAAGCGTGTAGATTGCTGAAGCACTCGTCAGAAAACACAGCACAAGGCCTGGGCTATAATGAGGTATTTTTGTAAAAATAAACTTCAACCACTGACTCTTCACAGCCTTATCTTTGGGTAGGGAAAATAACACAAATTTTCCCTCACACTTCCAATAATATCCAGCTGAGCACAGCGTCTTGACGACATGATTCAACCGGGGTCTCCTACAGTGTTCTTTTTTTTCTTGTCACTCTGTTTGTGGGCGGGGCCGGAGGTTTCAATTTCCCCGGGATTGTGCACACAACAAATGGGCGGGGCTTAAGTTCCGTATTTCATTTGAAGCACTATGAGTCGACTCTTTTATAAATGAATCAATAGTTTTAAACACTGCGCACTTTCAGATTTAAGCCTTATCTGGATATTTCACTTCATTTAGAGCTGTGTTACGCACTACATGGAAGGTCATTTTCAAAAACCCATAATAGGGGCTCTTTAATAGACATATAGACGTCTTGGCTAAAAGAAAACTGTCAGTGAAATTCTAATAGACCTCTACTGTAATAATAGTACAAAAGTAAACTAGTGATCAAATAAAAGTTTAAGACAGACTTGTGTGTATGTGTAGTCATTCATTCCTCTCTATTTGATGACTAGTTTATCTTTTTATTATTGTTAGACATGTGGTTAGTGCTGTCGCCTCACAGCAAGAAGGTCACTGGTTCGAGCCTTGGCTGGGTCAGTTTGCATGTTCTCCCCATGTTCGCATGGGTTTCCTCCGGATGCTCCAGTTTCCCCCACAAGTCCAAAGACATGTGGTATAGGTGAATTGGGTAGGCTAAATTGTCCGTAGTGTATGTGTGTGAATGAGTGTGTATGGATGTTTCCCAGTGATGGGTTGCAGCTGGAAGGGCATCCGCTGCGTAAAACATATGCTGGATAAGTTGGTGGTTCATTCCGCTGTGGCAACCCCAGATTAATAAAGGGACTAAGCCGAAAAGAAAATGAATGAATGAATATTGTTAGACATCTATTAGATTTTCACTGACAGCCCAAAATTAGCCTTGTTTTAGCCAAGATATTTGTGTTTAATCATCTATTATAGACATTTTTTTCCTGGGATTAAATACTGTTTCCTAATCCAAACCTCTATTCATTTGAATTGAGAAAACTATTCCAATAATCATTTATGACCACTGTTTAGTCATATCACATATTAGTGCCATCTGTTGTTCACTTTTGGTATCTGACAGAGTGTTTGGACCCAGAAATGGTGACATGTGACATATAATGTTGCTATCACAGTGGCGCGATACCAAAAACACCACAATTCTGAATAAATAGTTGTAAAATCTTTATAGTTTAGATTTCCAGCAAGTTTTCACTAGACACTGATAAGCTTTAGTGTCTTTTAGGAGTTCTGAATGTCATTTGCACTCTGTTTGACACTAATTTTCCGCACGGTGGGCTGTTGTTATTTGTCTCCTTTGTTCTTTTTCTTTTTGTTTGGCAGTGTTAATATTCCCACTGGGGAAAATACCCAGCTTGCACTGACTGCCACTAAAATATGTTTAACCATAAACAGTAAAACCTCATCTTCGCACCAGGATCACTCTACATGCTGGCCATGCAGATGATGGATGATATGCACATGCTGTTTGACACTAATAATGCACCTAACATCACAGATTAAAACACTGTCGGATTACATTTTTAATTGTGTACTTGGTGCTCCCTATTACTTGGGGTCATCTGGTTGATAGTTTGTCACTGTAAGATATTGAGGCATTTGAAGGGATGGTTCACCCATTATTTACTCACATTTTACATGTCACATACCTGTTTGAGTTTCTTTCTTCTGCCAAACACAAAAGAAGATATTTTAAAGAATGGTGAAAACTGGTAACCATTGATTTCCATAGTATTTATTTTTCCCACTATAGATGTCAGTAGTTACTGGTTTACAACATTCTTAAAAATGTCTTCTTTTGTGTTCAGGAAATGAAAAAAAATAAACTCAAAGATTTGGAACCACATGTGGGTGAGTCAATGTTTTATTTATAGATGAACTATCCCTTTAAGATTAAAAATACACGTCTCTTCCCTTTTTTGATATTGTGTTTTGCATATCTAGCAAACAGATTATACAGTAGTTGCAAATACTGTTGAGAAGGAAATTGTGATAGTGTGATAAATACAGATTTATGTGGCAGTTTTATCCAAGAACAAGTTTCTGTTTAATTCTTTATTGGATCATGTCGGTAGGGCTGCACAATATGTTGTTTTAGCATAGGCATCACAATATGTCACAGGTTTTATAGCAATATAGTTTATCAGGTATAACAATTCAGAACGTGATTTGTGGGGTCACTGCAAAATGTAACCAAATTCTATCATATGCATATGTTTTTTTTTAAGCCTGTGACTGTTTATGCAATTCAAGCCAGTTTAAACCATACAGCTCTTTACAATTAATTATTCAATTTATGTACTTTTAGATGCCCCAGAAATCCATAATGAACTGTTTATTTCTGTTGTATTATTGGTCTTATTATATTTATCCACACGTTTAAAAATGCTGGATTGTTGTATCCCAATGTTCAGTCAAATATGGACAAACCAAACCATTGAGTACCATTAAGTTGAAAAAAAATAACCCAAACGTTGCGTTTGTTCATATTTGACCGAACTTTGGGTTACAACAACTCACCATTTTTTAGAGTGTATAATTGTAATTTATTGTAATATTATATTAAATAGAGCTTTTTAAGTCATAAGGTGAAACATTAGGTCATTAGGTGTATTCATATTCACCTATTATATTTGATGTGTATTCACACAATATATATTGCAGAAAAACTGATAGTTCTCTTGCCATTTACTTACCCTCATGTCTTTCTAAACTCCCGTGAAATCTTCAGAACACAAATGAAGATAATTTTAGCAAATTTTGAGGAGTTGTTGTCCCGCTGTTGACAGTTTATTCACTTAAAACTCTGACACAAAATATTCATGAAGAGATTAAAAAAATAATTATGTGAAAAATAATGATCTAGTTTTAGAATAGACATGATGATGATGATGATGATGATGATGATGATGATCACTTTAGGTGATGCACAGATTTAATTTAGGGTTTTATTCGCATATGGTAAGCTAAGTGTTTTCATCGTTAATACTTGGTCGCAAAAGCTCAAGCATGCTTGCTTGATGAGTGAGAACCAAAAATCTTCTCTTGGATGGATTGAAGATGGGTAAATCAACACCAAATTTATCTTTTGGGGTGAACTGATCTCTTTAACTTGTTCAGACGAATGCATACTCTTATATAAGGAGACTGAAGGTGCATGTGTATTGGAATGTTTTGCCTGAAAACTGCATAAAGGCATGGAAAACCAACAGAATGGCATGGACAAATAATGACTCACCCTTTTTTGTGTATGACCATGAGTTAAATGAATTGTAAATTCCAGTCCCATTTTCCTTTGAGGCTTCCAACATTTTTGAAAATCATTTCATTTGTGTTAATCTTGTATGCAAGTATATGGGTATTTTGGCATCAATACTATATTCAGTCCCTCATTCAACCATTGTGGCATATTTGCAGGTAAAAGCTCCTCCAATCAGAGCAGTCCCAAATGCAGCCCTTCTGACGGAGAGCCTTCCTCGTCCATCCTCCCCGTGCACCAGGTCCTGGACAAGGTAAAGGGCTATTGCTCCGTGCGCTCGGACAACTTCTACAAGAACATTATCATGTCAGACAGCTTTAGCAACAGCACTAAATTCTAAAGCGAGAAGGCCGGGATGGATATTATATTGAGTTTTAACCCTGCAAGCCCTTCCACCTTCCCTGACTGGAGTAGAGAAACACATAACCCTATAGAGAGGGCAAGCTATGAAAGAGGATTTTACAAACTGTGATTTTCAGCTTATACTGACTATGTGATCTGTAAATATTCATAATATATTTTACTATTTGTGCTTTTTCTAATTTCTGTTTTGCATAATTTCTGTTTTTGCACATTTTTTTTTTGAGACTTTTGTATATATAAATGCCTAAATTCGTGCTGCGGCAGTAAAAAAAACAAAAAACAAAACTAAAAGTAAACAACAGAAATGGGACCATTTTACAACCAAAGACTCACTAGCAAACATGAGGAATACTAGTTAGTTCCTCTGTTGCAGGCTCAAAGAACAAGAATGGTTGGGAGCTTGAATATTTCCTGCTTGTGAATTTTGCTTTGGTTTAGCTTTCCTCACCTTAAGCAGTACATTGTAAATTAGTGAAACTTTAATACTTTTTTTGTAATTATTTAAATGCTCTCTATTTTAGACTTTACATGATCTACTACTGATTAACTTTACAGGTTTTTTTACAGTGTGAGCTTTGTTCAGTTCAATACATTTGCTATACAAGAAGGCAAAATGAAACAGAAAGCAACAGCTATACACCATATCTAACACATTCAGACATTCGTATTGCTGTAGATTAATGATGTTGTTCTGATTGGTATTTATTTTAAATGCTTTTAAGAGATTTTTATGCTCACCAGCAAGGGTTGTTTTGTGTTGCTCTGGTTATCAGTGTAGATCATCATTGTGTAGCGTGGATGGATGGATGCTTGATGAAAATGTGACATCCTGCATATTAAATGCACTTAAACCAGATGGTGTCTTTCTTATTTTTTTAACATTAACATAATTTCCTACTGAAGTGTCTGTATTGCGTCTGGACATTCAGAGCAATCTGCTTTTATGGCTGTAATTTTAAGTACATGATCATATACAGTAGGTCACTGCAAAAGATATGAAAAAATAGGTTATGGCCAAGAATTAAAGGTATTTTATCGCCCAAAAATGAAAGGATGTACTGTAGATGACTTACAGTCTATGAATCAACTCCCGTTCAATGTCATTTGTTGTTAAAATGCAGTGTCAATGTATCAGCATTTGGATAAGCGTATAAAGTAAAATATATACATTTTTTCCTAGGTTTTTTAAAAATGTCTGCGAGTGCTAAGCAAACCAAGATTAAATATCATGTGAAAATATTATTATTATTATTATGATTATTATTTTCCAACAAGCTTCACTATCACTGCTTCATGTGCTGCATTCCAGACACAGTCGAAGTTGGGCATTTCAGCTGTGAAATGTTCCACTTCGACCTCAATGTGTTCCAGTCAGTAGTGCATCAAAGACGCATATTCACCATGTGAGGTAAGAATATTTTATCAAATTTCTCAACTAAAAAAACTAAACTGTCAGATGTCTGACCAGTGAATTCTAGACATTATTTCTAAGTAAGAAATAGGTTGAATCCTAACTTTGTCTTGAACAACGCGATCTTTGAATTTTTGATTTATTGGCTAATTCGTATTAATTTGTTTGATCTCAATCATACGTTTTATTACGATTTTCTGATCCGCCAATGAGGGGGAGGGTTAGGGGTGGGGTTTGGGTACACGCCTCCTTTTATAAATTTGTACGAATTAGCCACTTATCTGACAATAATAAAATAGAGACACATTGTTAATCTCTCTCTCTTTTTTTTAGCAGTCTATTAATAACCCCCCAATTAGCACAGTTTGTTGTTCAAATGCATATTTAAATTAAATACATAACCTATATGTAAAAATTTTTTTAGACAATATTATTATTTCATTTAAATGATTTGTGTTTCACTTCAGTGCACAAAATAAGTGTATTTGGTCAAGATTGTTGTGCCATTGCATTTCGTTTGTTTTAGGATTACTATTATATTTAGTTTATTAATTACTAAGCGGGCATCACGGTGACGCAGTAGCGCTGTTGCCTCACGGTAAGAAGGTCGCTGGTTCGAGCCCCGGCTGGGTCAGTTGGCATTTCTGTGTGAAGTTTGCATATTCTCCCCATGTTCGCGTGGGTTTCCTCCGGGTGCTCCGGTTTCCCGCACAGTCCAAAGACGTGAATTGGGTAAGTTAAATTGTCCGTAGTGTATGTGTTTATGTCCTGGTCCTCAAGGTTGGGGGTTGAGCATTGGGCTAACGACCCACCTTGTAAAAAATTAGATGCTACGAAACACCAATATGGTGCGTCTAAAATGTCAACTTTGATATAAACGGCCCTGGGAGTAAGTAATTAATAAGCAGCGAGTGAGTTTTAATTAGCAAATTTCAAACAATTTGCTGTTCTTTTACCTTGCTATAAAGCTAAATAAAAAAACAAAGAAAAAGAAAATGTACAAGGTTGCATAATTAGCCATCATGATAAAATCAGAATCGGTTTTATTGCCAAGTGTGCTTACACACACAAGGAATTTGTTTTGGCTACAGAAGCTTCCAGTGTACATAAAGTGACAACACAAAATAAATATGAGGAAAAAAAATAAAATAAAATACGACAAACATTAAACAGAGATGCAGTTAGACAATAGAGCTCTGGATGATGAATTGTTGTACAGATCTGTTATAAATATACAAGTTTTACAAGTTATAAGGTGCTGTGTACAAATGCGTAGGAGAAAGTATTGCATTGTATACTGTTATAAGGTGCTGTGTACAAATGCGTAGGAGAAAGTATTGCATTGTATACTGTTTTAAGGTGCTGTGTACAAATGCGTATGAAAAAGTATTGCACATGTTTATTGCACAGTAGGGGAATAATTAACTGTTCATGAGGTAGATGACCTGAGGAAAGAAACTTTTCCTGTGTCTGGCTGTTTTTGTGCTCGGTGTTCTGTAGCGCCGGCCAGACGGTAACAGTTCAAACAGAAAGTGTGCTGGGTGTGAAGGGTCCAGAGTGATTTTGCGAGTCCTTTTACTCACTCTGGAAGAGTACAGTTCTTGAAGTGTAGGCAGGGTAGTGCCAGTGATTCGTTCAGCAGTCCGGACTATTCGCTGTAGCCTACGGAGGTCGGTTTTGGCAGCTGAGCCGAACCAGACGGTGATTGAAGTGCAGAGGATGGATTGGATGACAGCTGAGTAGAACTGTACGAGCAGCTCCTGTGGCAGGTTGAACTTCCTCAGCTGACGAAGGAAGTACAGTCTCTGCTGGGCTTTCTTCACAATAGAGTCTATGTGAATGTCCCACTTCAGATCCTGAGAGATGGTGGTGCCCAGGAACCTGAATGACTCTACTGCAGCCACAGTGCTGTTCATGATGGTGAGTGGGGGAAGTGCAGGGGGGTTTCTCCTAAAGTCCACTATCATCTCCACCGTTTTGAGCGTGTTCAGCTCCAGGTTGTTGCATCTGCACCATAGAGCCAGCCGCTCCACCTCCTGTCTGTATGCAGACTCATCACCGTTCCGGATGAGGCCGATAACAGTAGTGTCGTCAGCAAACTTCAAGAAAATAGGATTATACTTAAAAAAAAAAAAAAGGGATTTGTTGGATTTACTACATTTTATTATGGTAAATGGTTGCAAACAATGTATATGGGCTGAATTTAAACAAACAAATTAAGTTGAACATTACTAAATAAAATTTGTGTCTTTAAATTCAGCCCATATAAATTCTTTGCAAGCACTTACCTTAAAAAATGTTATAAACCATTTTTTTTCAGTGTATGTGATGCCACCATACCTGGATAATCTTAATGATCCATTTTTAGCTCACTTTTAATCATTTGTTGGGTTTTGTTGGGGTGTTTCCCAGAACCTAACAATGTGGTCAGTGGCTGCCTCGGTGCGTCTGACTGAAACAGGGGCGACAGGAATAGAGAGTGTTTGTTCCTTTGTCCCAGTAGTAAATGAGAGCGCCACAAATTCCTTCCAGAAGTTTCTTGTGAAAGCCTTCCTGTGAGGTAAACCAGCATTCTTGATGATGCCAAGAATGAATGGAGATAAATAGCCGGTCTCGTATAAAGATTCAGACTCCCACTACTATTCACCTTAACTATATGGTCGATCCTTCAATATGTGATCGTTCAGAGGGCAGACCAACCAACAATATTGAGAGTTTTATTTGCCAGAAAGGTTTGACCCATCACATCATGGAAAACAACAACAGCAAAAGAAAGAGCGAGTGCAGCTATTCAGAAAATTGCTAGCCTCTAGCACAGTGGAAACATTTAGCTTTGCCATTAGATTCTCCCATGATGAGACTCCTGTTTGATCTCCAGGCTCGATGACAGTTTTATCGGTTTCTCTCACACTATACTGCTCTGATGTTATTTTCTGCTTAACTTGTAAGTGTATGTCTGCCAATCTTTCTGTATATATTTAACCTCACTGAAAATGGCAAGTACAGTAATGTTAAAAGTATTTTTGTCTTGTTGAAAGTCTGAATCACAGTATAAAATAATGAAAATAATTACCAAAAATTGCATACGGCAGCCATTTTTTGAGAAAGACTGATTAATTTCCATTATTGACTTAATAATTCATTCATTCATTCATTTATTTTCTTTCAGCTTAGTCCCTTTATTTATCAGGGGTCACCACAGCGGAATGAACCAACAACTTATCCAGCATATGTTTTACGCAGCGGATGCCCTTCCAGCTGCAACCCAGTACTGGGAAACACCCATACACTCCCAGTCACACACATACACTACGGTCAATTTAGTTTATTTAGTTCACCTATACCGCATGTCTTTTGACTGTGGGGAAAACCAGAGCACCCACAGGAAACCCACGCCAACACAGGGAGAACATGCAAACTCCACACAGAAATGCCATCTGGTCCAGCCGGGAGCCACTGAGCCACCGTGTCGCCCTGACTTAATAATTCATTCATTCATTCATTTTCTTTTCGGCTTAGTCCCTTTATTAATCTGGGGTCGCCACAGCGGGATGAACCGCCAACTTATCCAGCATATGTTTTACGCAGCGGATGCCTTTCCAGCCGCAACCCATCACTGGGAAATGACTTAATAATGTTTATTATTATTATTATTATTATTATTAATAATTGCTTTTTCACATTACAAAAAAATATTCAGCTCAGTCATTAGATCATAAATTGATTGCGCTATCCATCATTGATAAATTTGATCTGCTGTTGTAATTCTCTGCATAGTTTTTTTTTTTTTATTATTTCAATACTCTTTAATTAAAAATAATAAAAATTCTATTTCATTTACAGAAATTCTGAAATTCAGTTAAAACTCTGAAACCTATCTCGTTGTGACTCTAAGAACAAACTGGATTCAAGAAACAATTTTTTTTGCAAAGGCAACTAAAATGTTTAATGTCAAACATAAAGTGCCCATAAGTCACTATTGTCCTCAATAAATAGATAAACATAGTCATTATAAAGAAATAAAACTGAAAACAACAAAGGATATATACAGCTATGGGAGGGGGGGGAGGAATTAAGAGACCACTTCA
This sequence comes from Danio jaintianensis, assembly GCA_903798115.1. NCBI lineage: Eukaryota > Metazoa > Chordata > Actinopteri > Cypriniformes > Danionidae > Danio > Danio jaintianensis. Next base: position 1,316,326 of record CAIGQV010019088.1, read on the forward strand.
AAAACCATTATTGGTTCTCTGGATTTGCCAATAATATACATGTTTTAAGATGAAATGTTTGTTGATAACTGCTGATAATGTGTCTTCAAAATTTCAGGTAATCATTTGGAGACGAATATATAATATTCCACCTTTTCAGACCTTAAAGGTGCCATAGAATGAAAATCTGGATATACCCAAGCAGAGCCGAATAATAAGTTTTTAATAAAATGACATACTGTGAAATGATTGTTTCCTCATTATCATGTAAATCCCTTGAGTATCAAATAAGAACAAAATACAGACTCTGACAATTCAACATTAATATGCACGCCCAAGGCAGCGTTTGACTGGCCATAATGTTTTCTAATGAGATTACAACAATTATAATTTTTCCCCCCTTATTTTTATGTTTATCTAAACTTGAATTATACATACTATGTGGGACTCTTATTTTGAAAATGAGACCGGCATTATAGAGCTTTCAGGTAATGCAACCATGGAGTATCTCATCTCATCATAGCTTGCATGCAAAATGTGGAATATATGGATTAGAAATTTTTTTAGCAGACTCCGAAGAGGCACAATGTCAGTTTAACTTTATCTTTTGTTATTTTAACGTGTATATTGTGATATTTCCCACATATGTTTGTAATGAGGCAACAAACATATGTAGCCTGCTGATTATAAGTGTTTAATGCACGTTTATGCGTCATGTCATATCGCTCATTGCATGCACTGTAAAAAATATCCGTAAATTAGCAGTTGTCCGTATTTTGTGTTTATTTATGCTTTGAAATGCATTTTGGGGCCTTGATCTTTCTTCCAACAACTTTATTAACATTTCTAATAGTTTAAAGTCATATTTTGGCTGGGTTGGTGTTGTATATTATGCTACAAAAACCTTGTAATAAACTGCCAGTACAATACTACATAATGAATCAATGCACTCTATGGCATCTTTAAATATTGAAGGCGAAGAAAGTACTGTATTTGCATATATGAAAGATTTGTATATATAATTTTTTGCTGAATAATTTGACTCAACCAGTTGATGGCAAATGCAGATAACCAATAATAATATGGAAGTGGGCTCTTCATTTCTTCCAAGTTGTGTATTGCATGTCAATTAGAAGCACTGTTGTTTTTACAGATATACTGTCAGATCACTCCTATTTGCTTCATCTACTGTCACTAGTGAGATGCTAGCTTTTCATGACATAGAAATGATTTCTGCTGTTTGTAATCCATTCACAGCACTCATATTCAGACATATGGCCAGGCTTGCCACCTGAATAGAATAATGTACAGTAAGTTCCTATGTAGCTTTTTCTTTTTTTTTTTCATCCCTCTCAGGTTTGTGTTGTATTGCGTCGCCTCAACATCTGGAGGATGCTAGACTTGTATCGTTCTTTGTAGTTTCTTGGCTGGTACCATCTGAATGTGTCATTTTCATCTCTGCAAAAGTTACAAAGTAGTGCATCAGTAGAATCTAATGAACTGACATGTTGTGTGTCAAACAGAGTGAGTTTAAAAACGACACTCACTTTTTCTGGAGAGTCGAGTAGGAGCAAAACCGCAAACACTTTGAATCTTTCCCACTGACGCAATGACATCGGTCAACATCCCGTCTCAGGCGTGAGCCCATGCCATAGGGAATGACCTGACTGAAAGAGAACAGCTCATATTTTAAAGTGTGTTTCATTAAATGACCAAACAGAATAAATTCATTATTTTATAAAACAGTTGAAGACAAAATTATTAACCCCTTATTATTGCATTTTTATTCATTTTCAAATATTTCCTAAGCTGTTTAACAGAGCAAGGATTTTTTTTCAGTTATATATTTTTAGTTTGGCTGGAATAAAAAAATAAATAAAAGAAATTTAGAAAACACTAAGGTCAATATTAACCCCTTAGGAATTTTTTTTTTTTTTCGATTGGCTACAGAACAAACCTGTTGTCCAAGGATTTGCCTGTTTAACCTTACCTGTTTAACCTACTTAAGCCTTTACATTGCACTATAAGCTGAATACTAGTATAAAATAACTAGTAAAATATGATGTACTGTCATTATGGCAATGACAAAAGAGTTTAGTAATTAGAAATTAAAATCTTCTGTTCATTAAACTGCACTTGAGAAATATTTAAAAACAGAATTACATTTCCTGAGGGCTACTAATTTTGTCTTAAACTGTACGCTTATATACAGTATTTTAGATGTGTTGATACAATAAAAAAATGGTTGAACAGAAATGTAACAAAATGCTTGATTCAGGGTACATTTGAATGGACAAATAATTTATAACAAATGTCACCCTGGACCGCTTATGTTGTAGGGGTGTATTTGTGGAAATGGCAAATTTTTTGCCAAAAATCTTTAGAATATTAATTAAAAATTACTTTCCATGAGGACATTTAATAAATTTCCTTCTATAAATATATCAAAACATTTTTTAATTAGTAATATGCATGGCTAAGAACTTATTTTGGACAACTTTAATAGTTATTTTCTTCTATGAATCCTCAGATTCCAGATTTTCTAACAGTTGCTATTCAGCCAAATATATATATAAAAGGTTGATTGACATCATTTCCTGTTGTTGCTGCTGTGTGATTTGTGTTTGAAGCTCTGTTCATTCTCATTTGTTTTTTGTTTTGTTTTTTTAACAAAGGATGAACATACCCTCCATATTTACAACAAAATCCACTTGAAACATATTATTATCACCAATTTAATTTAATCTCCTGACCATCCGCTTCTTGCTTTGCCATATTAACGTCACTAGGCTATTGGCATCTATTGCTACTACTGTTTTTGTTTCACACAAAATATCCTTTTCTGTCATCATTTACTCACCCTCGACTTGTTGCAAACCAGTTTAAGTATTGAACACAAAAGAAGATATTTTTAAGAATGTTAGAAACCTGTAACCATTGAATTGCATAGTATTTGTTTTTCCTTTGGAAGTCAGTGGTTACAAGTTTCTAACATTCTTCAAAATATCTTCTTTTTTGTAACTCAAACTGGTTTGGAACAAGTCAAGGGTGAGTAGAATTTTTTTGGGTGAACTATCCCTTTAACACTGATTATTGGTTCACCCGCAAATAACATATTAATTGTGTGTCTAACGTTAAGTGCAGGGTTTTCCCCACAAATAAGTACATTTTATCAAATGTATCAATTGTTATGGCATTGAAAGTTTTTATTTTTGTGCCAAATCTGATTTGAAGGTTGTGTGCTTCTGAATGTGCAGTGAATGTTTGTTTCAGATAAAAAAGCTTTCACACTCAATTCACTTCCCAAGAGCCAGACCCTCAATCTTGGGTTTCTGGGTTGTTTTTCACCAAAGGCAGTCTGCCTGTCCTCAGGTCTCCATGCGTGGGCCACATTAATGAGACCACACACTTAAACACAACCAGACACGTGCTTTCAGTGTGTACAGGTTACAGACATCAGTCCCCCACACAACTTCTCTCTCTTTACTCAATGTGTTGCTCAAGAGAGATCTGTGTAGAAACACAGATAAATCAATGCTTGACTGATGTACCTGGGTGTATCGACCCACACGATTCCTATGTGGCAAAAGTACACGCATTCCTTGTCCTTCAGGTTTTCACAGGAGCAGCGTCTTTCACGCCGGTGAATTTGTGGAGCAGCACTCGCAGATGGACTTCTGTTTGCATGGGACCCTGAAACTGACAAACAAAAGAAGTTTGAGGAACAGGTAACCAAGGACGGTTGCAAAAATGTTACTATAATATTAGAAACACAACATTGGAATGATTTGAAGACTGAAGCTTTCAAAATGTGTTTTTTTACAGCGATGCCATACTATAGATGACATTTTTGGTTTAGCAATGAACCATTCAGTATTCAACCATTTGTTCCTTCACTCAAACATTACTTTTGCTGCTTGTTCAAACTACTTATTTAAAATGAGTTGAAACAACACAGTTCAACAACAACACTGTTTTTTTTTGGCACAACTTAATTGTTTTATGTTCAATCCACTTAAGTTTGCAAAAACAATTAAGTTAATTTCATCGATTTGTGTTGGGACAACATAAATGAATTGTGTGGAACCCAACATTTTTTTACAGTGTAGTGTCAAGGACATTTTTAAAATATAAAGAAGCATTTTTTGGAATTTAATTTTTTCTATGCATTCTAAAGGTTCTTCATGGAACTAATAATACTAGTAAAGAACCTATACAATCACATTTTAAAAACATACTACATTTTTCATTACAATATGCGGCAGACACTTTTTTTACTATCATTATGCAATTCTAAGTGTACTTCATGCAGGTGAGTGGGCTTGACAAACCACCTGTAGGAGATACACTGTTTTCCTCTCCATATGCACCAGACACTTTCTTAGGGCGTACTCACACTAGGTACAGTTGCCTTGAACCTTGCTGAAGCACGCTTGTGCCCCCTGCCCTCTCCCCCAACGGTCCGCACTCACATTGCATTTTTTCCTTCAGAACCGGAGCACGCTTATGTCATCGATGATGCGACTGTTCAGTTTAACAGAAGAGAAGCGCTCTCGCTCAGCACAGTGGACATTGCTTTAGTTATATCGTTTTGCATTATTTTTAGTCGTTTGGGATGCAGTGACACGCAGTCAAATATTTTGCTGAACAGATCCACCACTTTTGACGCTCAAAAATTATCATAAAAGTCCTCGTGCTGCAGTTATTAGGAGGTTTGCTGAAGGTGCAGCTGACGTGCAGTGAGGGGTTTGTATCTTTAATAAACTATGACAGTTTGTGTTCATTGAAAAGTAAGAATGATTAATAAATCCATATGAAACAGTCACTTAAAAGTGACGTTGCGTCTTCAGTTTTGCGCTCAGGTGTGCTTTGCACTCACACTACAAGCGTACCGCTCCAAAGCCCAACCAAACCGCGCTCTGGTACACCTCTTCCAACCGGGCCAGGACCAGCCAACTGAGCTACGTCTGGGCCCGATTCGGAGCACTCACACTTGTCAAACAAACTGGGTAACGCCCGGGCATGGTTTGGATGAGTGCACCATTATAAGCACCCTGTATACTTCTTGGAAAACATTGTGCAATTCTGAGTGTACTTCACACAAGTGAGTGGGGTTGACAAACCACCTGTAGGACACAAATCTTAAAACTAACTTAAATTAAATATTTGTTTTTCTTTTACATAGATTTATCATATTTGCTGCTCTCTGGTAATTTGAAGTGCTGCTAAATTAATACATTAAATAATATTTTGCAATATTACTGTCTTTACTGTACTATGAAATGATGGTTTATATTGCAGTAAAATACAATGTGTCAATACATTACTCATAATTCCGAATGAAATCTAGTTCACAATTTCACAAGCAATATTTTCCCACCAGACCCGGTCTACATTGATACAAAACCTCCAAACTTGTCAAAATATTCGTCAGTTTGACATCTTCACTTGCGTTTAAGAAACGTTTTCTCATACAGATCCAGATTTCATGTAATTCAATATAGGTTGTCAGTTCAGAGGTAAAGTGCCATGCAACAGCAGTGAAAATAAATAAAATAAAAATTAAATCTAAAAACAAAATACTTCTGGTTGGGTTTCATTAAGGTTGTGGTGAATGAAAAGCCATGTGGAGCATCTTTGAGGAAGACGGCAAATACGAATCTGTGGCCAACCACATTTTATGCCTGTAGGATTCCAGCAGCGCATGTAGATGCTACAAAGAAAACCACCACTACAGCTTCCGATGGCTGGGTTTTTAAAAGCTGAATCAAAAACAGATCACTTACTCATTGGTAGCATGGTTAATCTTCAACAGACAAATAAATCTCAGAGGAGAAGACAAAAGAAAAAGCAGGGACCCGTGAAATCGGTTTTATTATTTAAAAAATATATATTGTTCAGTTTTTAACAGACTCCATTTGAGGTTAAAACATTGATTTATTTAGTTCATTTTTATCAAAACACACATCTAGTTAATTGAAATTTTGTAAAAATTTAATATTTTGTTTTTAATTCCATTATATTCATGTTAAAATTGAAACATGAAAAAACAATTATGGGCATCATGGTGACGCAGTGGGTAGCACGATCACCTCACAGCAAGAAAGTCGCTGGTTCAAGCCTCGGCTGGATCAGTTGGCATTTCTGTGTGGAGTTTGCATGTTCTCCTCGTTTTGGCGTGGGTTTCCTCCGGGTGCTCCAGTTTCCCCCACAAGGCCAAAGACATGCGGTACAGGTGAATTGGGTAAGCTAAATTGTCCGTAGTGTATGAGTGTGAATGTGTGTGTATGGATGTTTCCCAGTGATGGGTTGCAGCTGGAAGGGCATCCACTGTGTAAAACATGCTGGATAAGTTGGCAGGTTCATTCCGCTGTGGCGACCCCAGATTAATAAAGGGACTAAGCCGAAAAGAAAATGAATGAATGAAGAACAATTATGTAATTAATCCTTAGATTTTTTCATTTGTAATAATTAAATTATTATTATTATCATTATTGCTATTATTACTGCTACTACTATTTTAATTACACTCAAAAAAATGATGTTTGCTGTTTGTTCAAACTACTTATTTAAAATGAGCTAAAACAAAAAAATGTTTTATGTTCAATCCACTTAAATTTGTAAAAATTGTTTAATTGTAATTGTTTTATGTTCAAAACGAATAAGTTAACTTAATTCCTTCATGTTGTCCCAACACAAATCGATTGTGGAACGCTAAATGTTTTACAGTGTACTACTACTACTAACTTATAAAGAAATTCTTCTGGACAATAGTAAAAATTTTCTGCCACAATTTCTTCAAATTAAACCAAACTTTTATTTTGAAGCATGGTGGAATTTCTGTGTTTTTCTCACATAATATGTCAAACTATTCATGAAATGACTCTTCATATGCTTTAAGTTTCAAAGATGCTTGTCCAGAGTTTAGATTAATACGACAAAGTGCCTTATGTATGACGGTATTTAAGTTATTACTAGCCCTCCTGAATTATTAGCTCCCTTGTATCCCCCCCCAATTTCTGTTTAACAGAAATAAGTTTTTTTACAACACATTTCTAAACATAATAGTTTCAATAACTAATTTCTAATAACTGAACTAATTTCTTTTATCTTTGCCATGATGACAGTACATAATATTTTGCTAGATATTTTTCAAGACTGTACTAGCATTCAGCTTAAAGTGCAATTTAAAAGCTTAACTAGGTTAATTAGATTAACTAGGCAAGTTAGGGCAATTAGGCAAATCATTGTATAATGATGGTTTATTCTGTAGACAATCAGAAAAAATATATTGCTTATGGGGGCTAATATTATTGACCTTAAAATGTTTTTTTTTAATTTTTTTTTTTAATAAAAACTGCTTTTATTTTAGCCGAACTAAAGACTTTCTCCAGAAGAAAAATATTATAGGAAATACCTTGGAAAAATTCCATGCTCTGTTAAACATCATTTGGGAAATCTTTAAAAAAAATTCATAGGAGGGCTAATAATTTTAACTTCAACTTTATATTACATATCAAAACGTTTTTTAAAGCAAAGTGAGATGAAGATGGATGAAGGTCTTGCCCTCTTGAAGGCTCAGCTTCAGGAAGGTGTTTTGTTCAGGATACATTGAGTTGTTTTAACCGGAGGACCCCAATAACCAGAATGACTCCTGAGGTGCTCAATCAAGCGAGCGGGGCCTGAGGCTTCCGGGGCCTTATAGAAACATATGAAACTGAATGCCCAGGTCTGGCGGAAAGTGATCTGGGAGTGATCGCAGTGATCCATCACAATACTATGAGGGACTAACTATGGAATACGCAACACATGAACTGACTTTTGTTTAGATGCTGGAAACCAGTTGTCATTCATGTCCTCAAGGCGACAGTTGGGGTGAAGCCCTGGGATACATTTTCATATATCAGGTAAGCATAATGAATCATTACGCGTAGGTCAGATTTGGAGCTTGGAATTTGTTACATCCTTTGGAATGTCTGCTTAAAATTCCTGACATCATTCACATTCAACTGACTTTATACCATCCAACCCTAAATCATGAGAAAGACGATCAGGAAACGTTTTCTTCATCCGTGCAATATTTTAAGGCTAGACTGCTCTAACTCCATACCAGAGCGAGACAAGATGTGAAATTCAAGAAAAGCTCCGTAACACTCCTTAGCACAGTTTGTTTTTTCAAGAAGAATTTAATTTTGTGCCCCGTGCCTCGAAGAGAGAGAGACGACTGTCAAGGTGGATCAGCGTAGAATTGTAAAGGGATTACCATAAATTCATAACCACCAACGTTGAACCAGAACATCTCACCTCTTGGTGTTAGTGTAGCAATACAATATAGACATAGAAACTCAAAACTACAGTAGAAATTGGGCTGTAGCTTCAGTAATTAACCGCAAAAACATAACTGCAATAAAGTATATTATTCCTAGCCTAAAACCCAAGAATTTTGCACTACTTCTGAAATGAAAGATCTCAAAAGTAAACTCTATGGAAAAGAGTCACGAGCCAACTTGCAACCATGGTAATCAATTCAAGAAAATATCCCTTTTAAAACAAAAAATGATCACAATCTAAATTTCGAATGTATCACTGCTTGAATCAATGTTTACAGAGAAAACTTGCACTGGCTGTGAACTCAACACACTATTAAATAAGCCTATACCCACAGGGCAAAAGCCTTGTTTCCTCCACCCAGACCATTCAGAGGCAACTTTTGCTCCAGTGTGAGGGAAGTTAGATGTTCTGTGGTCCATAGAAGATGGCCTACACATGGGGAGTTTAACCCCCTTACATGCTCAAACCAGACGGATTAAGCTGTATTTTACGCCAAATTGAACCCTAATTCAACTAACTCCATATTGTGACCTGCACAAACAACATTCGAAATCTACATGGCTGATTATCAAATGTAATATAAAAAATTTTCACCAAAAAAAGAAAGAATATTCTTCTATGAAACTCAAAAGAGGGTATTTTGAAGAATATCTGTGGCCAAATTGTGCCTTAAAACGATGCATTCTACAGAGGAAAGAAAGTAAGGCTTGGAATAACATGAGGTTAAGCAAATTATAACAGTTTTTTTTTTTTTTTTTTGGTATGAAATGTCAATTTAACACAATCTGACAGCAATTTGTTAGTAGCAAGTAGTTCAGTAATAGTACTATAGTAGTAGTTAGTAAAGTAGTTCCAATATAGAGGAAATAGATCCAAAAATGAGAAAAAAACATTTAATTTAAAAAAAATTCTATTTAAAATCTTCAAATTACAAGACATTTGCTAAACAGATTTGAAATACATTAAAATGCATTCAAAGTAGAAAAAGAACAAAGCAGACTGAATCTTATAATGACATGTATGAACATAATCTTGAGTAAACTAGATTATCAATTGAAATATTCATTTTTAAAGCAAGACTCAAGTATATAAATATAAGGAAAATGAGAGTCGTTTACCTTGTTCCAGTATGAACACAAGGGCACTTGTTAGGAATAAGAAGGAAAAATCCATGATGCACAGTTCTTTAATTAGCAAGCCAGTCTCCTGGTTGTCTATCCACAGGCAGAGAGGAAAGCTGTGAGGAGAGAGAGCAGGTTGTGGAGTCTCTCAGAAAACTCCAGCCCTCCACCACACCCCCATCACTGTCCCTGGATCAGTCTGCCAAGCTGCTCTTCACAATGCTATGGACAGGTGCTGTTTGACATCATCCAATGTGAATGTCGCTGGGACAAAGAGGGAGAGAGAACTCTTTGGAAAGAGGCTTTAAATCTAAATGATGGATTTATTTTCATCTAAATTATGCACTGTACTTGGATTGGAGGTTTGAAGAACTAAGTCTAAACTGCAGCCTGGAGAGGAAATCCATCTTTTTCAAAGTGGAAAGCCTAGACAGACCAAGTCTTTTCCCAAACCAAGGGAAGCCCATTGTGGTAAACCTCCATCTTAATTAAAACAATAAAAAGTCAATTGAGACATTTCAATATAAGCATCTGCGTGCCAGACTCTAGTTCAAAAACAGTTCTTGCTGCCATTTTTGGAAGCGATTGCTCCAGTGATCGTTTCAAACATTGTGAAAATTCATACGGCACATGCTATGCTGCACAAACATGATATGAACCGTGGCGTGAAAGTTGTCAAGAATGGTCCTCAATGGTGCCTGTCATTTAATCACAGTGGGGGCAAACTGATGTATTCTGTGCAGCACCACAGGGGTTATTTTTTCCCACCCGTAGTTCTATTTAGCTCACTTTTTGACTTCTCATTAGTCCAGATTAGGCTTAGTTTTGCATTCAGGAGAGATAATTAAAGGCTGGGCGCAACACAAAACAACATATTTGGTCACAGAGCCCCTGGCTACGGCAATTAGATCTGTGAGGTGAGGATCTGTGGCGGAGGAAGGAGAACTTCACAGCTCCAAACGGCTTCTTCCTGCAGCTGTGGGAGAGACTTAATGAACAGTTTGACAGACGGGATGAAAAAAAAAAATGCCCAGGCTGCTAAAATTCGTGAACTAGGGACACTGTGCCACTAAATGCAAGTTAAAATGTTAATCAAACCCTTGTTGTTGTCTTGTAGCCTAGGTTTTTGAAAATCTTTGATGAGAAAATTCAAAACTTATTTTGATAGCCCCCTTCAAACATTGTGTTAACTACCTGTCATTAGAGTATTGGTCAGCCCAGGTTAATTGTAAGTATACCTCAGCCTATATTATTGTCAAATGTAAAATCGTTATTACGTTGCTCGTTTCAGATGACAAAAGAGGGCACTGTGTGCATTTTTTTTTAATCTGAAATGCGTTACTTATGGTTCATTTTGTTGTATGTTTCAGATACACATCTTTCTTGAACACGTCCACGAGAAGAACTAGACCAGTGAGCCACTGAGCGAAACCCTTCCCTAAACCCAATCAATAGTTTTAAAGCAAATGTTAGAGAAAAGTGCACTGCGACCACATAGTTTTACATCGCATTTATCTCTTTGTAAACCAGAGCACTCTACCGAGCAAACTGACCCCGCCAGAAAATTGTCCATAAGGAGATAGACAGGTGAGGTAAGTGTATTCAGTTACAAATTTTAAACATTAAGGTATTTTGTTGTATTTATTTGGAGAACGTGCATGAAAACTGCATGAAGAGAATCATTTATTAGTCAATAAATTTTCCCTGTAAATATCATTAGTGTGAAAAGGAACAAGCATTGCTGCCGTCATACTGTCCTGTAGCATTCATTTTATGTAGAGACTGCGGTCAAATCTATGTATAAGTGCGTTTTTGCCACAAAAATGTAGAATGAAATAGGACTGGGCGATAAAACGGTAACAGTATTTATTGACGGTACACCATTGTCAATAAGAATTTTTTAAAAGGTTTGGTTTAAGCACGCGTCTTGGAAGGAATGCCAATAAGCTTAGGGAGCATGCAAGTTTATTATTTCCAATGGAGTGCACCACTTTTAATTACTATTTAATAATTGGCGCCAATAGCCTAGTGGTTAAGTGCGCTGACATATAGCACCATGGTGCCCACGGCGATCTGAGTTTGATTCCCGGTTCGAGATCCTTTGCCCACCCTTCCCCTCTCTCTGTTCCCAACTATTTGCTGTCAATTCTCTGCACTATTCTATCCATTAAAGGTTAAAAACCCCTGAAAAAAAATATTCAATAATTATTGATACCGAATTATATGAAACATTATATCGTGATAATTTGTTTTGCTGTATCGCCCAGCCCTAGACTGAAGCATGTATTTCCAACGAGCCTGTGTTGGTATTAGTAGGCTGTTTGCTTTAAAGGTGTTAATAGGTTATTTAGATGGCCTTCAAAAGAAATTCTATTGACCAGTAACTTTGTAAGGACATGTTGACATGTTCTACTAGCCCTAAACCTAACCTATCAATCTATTAATACTCTACTAAAACTCTAATTACTGTTAGTTGATATGTAGTTGCAAAGTTACTTATATAGTCAACAGACTGTCTCAAGAAGACCATCAAAATAAAGTTTAACCAGGTTTTAAATTCTTTGCACCAATCTTTGCTGTATAGAATTATATTTTGTTAGCATTTTATGTTGCATTTGATAAAAGATTCCTTTTTGTACTGTAGATGTTTATGTTTTATGTAAGTGTTTATTAAACTAATGAAGCAAGAGTTCGGCTAATTGCTCAAGTGTCTAATGAAAATAAGAAGGCTTGCAGAATCGCTCACTGAATCAGTCAATCAATAACTTTGGTGTTTTCACTGACCTCTGTAGAAGAAGAAAGCTTTATAAACTCAACAGAATTATGGTTGGCACCTAGCCTATAGTGAAACAATCATTTCATGATTAGCCTCCTTGAACCAGCAAATACATAAAAAATAATAATAATTACTGAGAGAATATGATGATAAAGCTAGTCTATCTCTCACTCTTGAAACACAGTCTCCTGCTCATGTCTACAGGTGCAGTGTTTTACACACAGTCCCCTGGACTCTCACTGACCCTCAGCTGCACTTCCCCCTTTAAACCTTTAATAATACATGCAAAAAAGATATTCAATCATCTTTGTTAACTGCATTACTGTAGTTTCTTCTCAAATGCCTCAAGTAAAGTCTTTTGGTGAAAGTAATTTTTGTATTATTTAAGACTTATAAATATATGAAAAAGCGGCAACACCGAAGCTCTAAAAATATCAAATTTATTTACTTAAGTGGCTATCACAATGTGTAACGTTTAAACGTCTTCATCAGTCTATTTTTTGCACTTCTTTTAGTTTGGCTGAGCACATATTTGAGATTGACGTGCATGCTTCACAATCACTGATCAATACTTATAATAACAAGTTTCGAGTACAACAATTCTAAATACTCCAGTGAATTGAAATGGGCCAATTATTAGTTCATAAGACACGAAGTGCAACAGTCACAATTCATTCATTCATTAATTTTCCTTCGGCTTAGTCCCTTTATTCATCAGTGGTCGCCACAGCGGAATTAACCGCCAACTTATCCAGCGTACAGCGGATGCCCTTCCAGTTGCAACCCATTATTTAACCACACTCATTCACACACATACACTACGGCCAATTTAGTTTATTCAATTCACTTATACCACATGTCTTTTGGCTGTGGGGGAAACCGGAGCACGTGGAGGAAACCCACGCGAACACAGGGAGAACATGCAAACTCAACACAGAAATGCCAACTAACCCAGCCGAGACTCGAACCAGCGACCTTCTTGCTGTGAGGTGACAGTGCTAACCACTGAGCCACCGTGTCGCCACCAGTCAAAATTAATTTCTACATTTCTTGTACTGACACTATACAATAATAACTTTAGTGAATAACTAATATTTTACTAAAAAATATCTATCTATCTATCTGTCTAAAGAGAGAGAGAGTGAGTGAGAGCACAAGCTATAAACTAGTTAAGTATACAACGGGTACAACGAGGTACAATGAAGGTGACAACTTACTATAATGGGCAATTGAGCAGGTTAGAGCAATTGAGCAAAAAACTGTGCACTTTAACTCCACCTAGTGTTCACTGTTCAGATGTGGGAATTACAGGAAGTCCTGTTTACAAGGCCCGTTTGTACAGGTAGGTAACAACATGACATAAAAATAAAAGTACAATCATGTTTAACTTATTGGCCAGCATAATGAGTAAGATAAGGCTGTTTCGCCTTTCGTTTTGTTTGAATATTTACGAGGTGAAATATTCGCTCAAACCAGCAGCACTTCAGGGTCAAAGGCAAACTGAGGTATCTGTACCGTATTGTTAGCGTTTGTCATGCCGCTGTGCACATGTCGAATTTGAGACAATTTTGGGATTTTTATTATTACTATGTGGCTTTCCAAACACTTATTAGGCCTATTATTATTATTATTATTATTGTTGTTGTTGTTGTTACTATTATTATTTTGGCTTTTCAACAACAAAACTATTACATTTTACCTCACGTTAGAAATTGGTTTATGTTAGACTTCAGTGATTTTCAGAACGGGTTTTCAACTTCAGCAGTACTACTACAAACCTTTTTTTCCCCCATATCTGTATTTTAAATATATCTGAGTTTTTACATTTTTACAAAGGAATATCTTCATAAATATTAGGTTTTATACAATTCTACAAATAAAAAAAAGAAGCATAATTGACTGAAACAATTTTGTACCTGGGAATACTCAAGTGTTCAGATTATTGTGCTAGAAGTACATGTAAAGTAACGCCTATTTCATCATGACCTCATTTGCATATTCAAACATAACATTTGAGAAAACATGTAATACAAAAAAGTTAGCAATTCCTAATGTAATCAACCTACTGGGGAAGTATGATAATAACTGTTAACTAATATTTTGATGTTCTGATGATTTTAGATGATCCGATAATGATTGCTTCACATAGCCTATTGCATTTGAACAATAAGCAGTACACATGGATTACATTACAAACATATCCCAACTCTGCTGTCATTTCCTGGGTTTAGATTGGTGGATTTGGGGATTTCACTTTTATGCAGCTTATATCCAGTTTTATTTCAATGTAATCCATCATAAAGTAAAAAAAAAAAAAGGGGACCACATCAAAAATACCTGAATCATTAGACCGGTTTTAAAGGAATCATAGATTAACATTAAGATGAGACATTCTGTGCTATTTGTCAGAACAAGCCATGTAAAATTATTTAAAAAAAATAAAAAAATACATCAGTGTGTCACTGGTCACAAAGTACTAATGCTTTCTTCCTTCTAGACTGAAGCATCATAATGTTCAGGCACATGGTAATGTTACAGGAAGTCCTGCTAACACAAGTCCACCATCCTCTTTCATATTCAAGCTCTGGTCTTGGACACGCATTCACAGAAAAAAATTAAAAGTGATTTATTACTTATCCCAGCAGGGAGCCAGATACAAAGAATGACATAAGCTTAGTGTCATTTCTATTAAATTTTTTTCAATCTGAGACACTTTCTTACAGAAAACCATACATTTTCTCTTTGATTTCAGTGTAAATGCTGTTCCACAAGAACAGCATTCTGTTGGGTGACTGTTAATGGAGCAGCGGTGACATTTACAGGAATTCACTACTGAGGGTGTCAGCCATCATTTCAATCTCAGGTGGCAGGAGAGCTTGTCAGGTACCGATTTTGTCTCCTGCTTAACCCTAAAAACGACTGCAACTTACTGTAAAGTTCCCGACATCCTGAAGTCCAATATTTTGCTTTGCATGTTACCAAAGCTCGTGATTAAGTAATATCTTTAAAAGAATATATCTCAAATATGAACAATCTTTATTACGACTGGCTTTCTTCAACCTGAAATGCTTTCGTAGGCTTCAGCTTACCATCGACAAAACATTAGTGTAGAGAATGGATGGATGAATACAGTCTTAAAAATAAAGGTTCCAAAAGTTTTTTTTTGTTTTTTGCAGTGATGCCATAAAAGATCCATTTTTGGTTTCTCAAATAATCTTTTAAAGTGACGTTCTTCTATTATTAACTATATTATAACTATTTTTCTCCATAGTGTGAAGAACATCTTAATGTTAAAAATAATAATAATGATTTTCCCAGTATGAAGAACTGTTTGTAGAATTTAGAATATAGAATTCACGGATGAAAAGGAGCGAATAAAGAGATTTTATTTTTAAGTGTTTATGACCAAATTCCTTTAAAGACCACAAACAGAGGTTTTAGGTACACAATTGTGCAATTAAACTGGATGATGATGATGATGATGATGATGATAATGATCAGAGGCTGTATCCAAGAATGGCACAAAACACAACAAAAGTACTGTAGAGGTACTATTGTGCATTACTATTGTGCTGTATTGAAGTATTCAGACTAAATTTTAAATTCAAGGAGCCTGCCAGCCATTCATTTCTATTGTAAGGAAAGCATGTTTGTTTGTTGTTTTTTTTGCTCATTTGCTAAATGTGTGGGTTAATTTAGAGAATTAATTAAATCACGCATCTTTACAAAGATGTGATTTCAGAATTTTATTTCTGCATTATTTCTTTATAGCTTTATCTTTGTTTTGTGGGAAGTTGTAAATGGATCATTGGAGTGCATTTTTATACAGTCTTTCTACTTCTAAAAATTTCTTCTTTTATTCAGTGCGCTATTTTCCATTTTGTTGTAATTTATGAAATTTACTAGTAATTCTTGAGTGACTGATTTTGTGACTGATGCTGCTACAGAGTTTATTTGTCACATGTGCATGTGTGCATTAGTATTGCAATGGTCCTGATAAATCCAAGGGCCGCATATGGAGGATATGAATTAGATAAGACAACAAAACTAATTAAAGGTTAAGCAAAAGATAATGATATTATTTTTGTGCCCAATCACAGTAATTACGCAACCAGAAAAACACATGTTGGTCTACTGCAACTTGAAATACCGAACAGATTTTGAGGCTATATTTGGATAATTGGGCTCAGGCAAAGGTCTTTAAGAGTTATTGGGCAATTTCTCCGAGGCAAACATTGAGAGTAGTGGTTACAAATGCAAATTTTGTCTGATGACTTACCTCTGTGGATTTCTTTTACTGTGTGTGGGCATTGCTATAAATGTTTATTTAGTTAGTTATTTTTTATTTAGTTTTTTCACTGATTGCTGAATTGCTAATTTCATACCTCGAATACTGTGCTAAAATTGTAGGCACATTAGATGCATATTTCAAAAAAAAAAAGTGTCTAAATAGTTCCTACTGGTACATTAAATCATCCAAGGCCTTGTTCAGATTGTTAGTCAAAAAATTTAGTTTTTGTGGTATGCTGTTTATTTCTGGTAAATTCATTTATATTTAGTGTAAATGACAAGACATTATATATATATATATATTTTTTTTTTACAAATATCTTTCAAGATATGACATTAAAAGTAAATGTGTCAGATGTGTGTGGAAAACTTACTGTTTTCATATTTCTTTTATTATTGAAATTTGAAACAATGTTTTGTTGTTGTGGAAAATTGCATCGTAAACCTTAAAAATGGGATGAGAGGATTGGCAAATGACACTCAAAATGCAAGCATCCTCACCCAAAGGGAAGTGTTTTTACTGTAAATAAAAACAAAAAGAATTAATTTGATACTTAAATAGAACCATTTAATGTTTTAATTTAATGACTTAAAATACAGTATGCTGTAAAAAATATCCATTAATTAACAGGTTCCATATTTTGTGATTCTGTTTTGTTTTATTCACAATTATGAATTGCATTATGGGACCTTTATCTCTGCTCTATCAAATTTTGATGAATTTCAACTCTGCAGTTTAACAAAGTGACATTTCTTGGCATTTTAGTTGTGTAAAGCAATATATTGTATACAGAATAATATATAGAGAATTAAGTCTGTAAAATAACAGAAAAAGAACTGGCAGTTTGTTACCAAGGTTTTGTACGGCAATTTACAATACCAATTCAGGTAAAATATCACTTCAAAAATTATTAAAAATGTCAATAAAAGTAACGTTTTCAAACGTTTCAACCTCAAATGTTGTTGAAGGAAAAACCAAGGTCCAAAAATGAATCACAAAATATGGAAAACTGTTCATTTATGGATATTTTTTGCAATGTAGTATATATACAGTATATAATATGTGTGTGTTCTTATGTAAGGAAGTCAGCAGTAGTTTGCCTTCTTGATGACATAATGCACATTGTAAAATATGACAAGTGATGATTATTGTCCTGGACACGAGAACTGTGATGTCAAAATCTCATACACACAATAATATGTATACTGTGTATCTGTTAACTAACAGTTTTTGTATATTTTGTTTTCTGGTTATTTATTGTGAGTTGCATTATGGGATGTTGACATTTTAACAGTTTGAAATAATACAATGTATAAGAAATAATATATAAAGAAATAACAGAAAATGTACTGGCAGTTTATTACAAGGTTTTTGTAGCATAATATACAACACCAAAACAGACAATATATCACTTTAAACTATTAAAAATGTTCATAAAAGTCACTTTTTCTAAGTTTTTAAGATTAAAAGAAAGATAAACGTCCCATGATGCAATTCAAAAGCATAAATAACGTGGAAAAATGAAAACATGAATCACAAAATATGGAAAACTGCTAATTTATGGATATTTTTCAGTGTTTATCAAGATGACGACAAAGCTTTCTAATAATACTGGACTATCAGAGGGTGGGAAGCCCTGCAGAGCACCACTTGATCAAAATGCGTCAGCGCTGCAAGAACAAAACCCGTGTTTGCCATGGCTTACTGGGTATGCCTTGGCTGATGGCAGCCTGAGAGTCACTTAATAACAGCGAAGAACAGATTTTTCACCATATGCCATGTAGGTCTTGCTGGGCTCACATCTTCCCCTTCTATTCCACTGCTTGTCTGCCTGCCTGATCACTTCCTCTCTGCCACTGTGCATTACATGTCTCCATTCCACTCGGCTGTAGAATCATAACGTGCAAGATATGATCAAATTCAAACTTCCAGGAGAAAATTAAGCATCGCTAAACATCCTCTCCTGGCTCTTGCCCTGCAAAAACATGGTGCCTTTGAGGCTGTGAGTTGATTGATTTAGTTGTGCATTAATGTAAAGGTTCTCCTTCGCTTGGCTGGACTCCTGCTCTGTCTCCTTGGCCCTCATCTGTGGATGGAAAGTAAGCTCTCTGTTTGTACCTGCACGCCTTCAGCTTTTCCACAAGCCACCAAAGCAAAACTGATGTTGTTCTTTCGCCAAGTGTTTGCAAATGAATCACTTTTAAAGGTGGCACAGTTTAAAAGCTCCTCTTACTAGAGAACTGGATCAGCTCTCCTCTGTCTCATCCTTCTTTGTCAGTTTTTTTTTGTACTTTTGTCAGGAAACTGTCAGATTATAACCTTTGATTAAAAATACTTTAAAGATTGTTTTGTTATTTGTTTAAATACGACTTTCTCCAGAAGAAAAAAACATTATAGGAAATGCTGTGAAAAATGCCTTGCTCTGTTAAACATAATTTGGGGAATAATTAAAAACGAAAAAAAGATTCACAGGAGGTCTTATAATTTTGACATCAACTGTAGATCAGCAAAAAACAATTATTTTATTAGCAGGGAAAGAGAAATTGAGCAAATGCATTCATGATATGAGGGGAAAGATCATTGCCTAATTGATTTTGGAAAGTTTTACAGAAGCCCTGCCTTCAGCACAAGGGAACACCAGAGGGAACAGACCATAAACAGTGCTATAAGTCTGACTTTGAGACCGTCGCTGTCTCCTTTACATCTGCTTCATATTATGACTCAGAAGTTCCAGCCAGGCCATATACGTCTGTCCCTTTAAATATACAGACAGACCAGACAAACAAGGGCAGTAAAGTCAACCACATCACCTGATGGACCACTCCTTTAGTGCTTATAAATGGCTTATCTGCTTTATGCACCTTTATTAACTGCCGGTGGCAAACGTGGACAGTTCAATGCTTGATAACTCGAAATGGCCTGTTTCACACCTAGTAGACTACCTTGATTTATAGTTCAATGCTGTGTTTCTCAAAAGTATTGTAAGACTAAATAAAACATCAAACAAATGGAATTAATAATATCAGTGATCAACATGGACCTGGCCAGTTGTTTTCTTGACATGATTGTGTTCAGTGATCCTATTAAAATAAATAAATGCGTTACTTTGTATTGAAAAGTGCATGCATCTAGGAGCAGTTTTGGAATGTAATGATCAATATATCTGTTGAATAAACAGCAGTTTTCAGTGTCATTATAAGAGTGTGAGCTTGGGGTGACCCAATTTGTTTTTTATACCAAAAAGTTTCCCTGTATAATGTGCAGCCCTTTCTGGAGGAATATTGTTCAAAAGGATATTTAAAAAATGTTTGTTTTAGTGGAAAACTATTAAACTTTAAGAAGATGCTCTTAGGTGAATGTCTATTCATTATTAAAAATTAAATTAACTATTGTATTTTCATATATTTTAAAAATGTATTTAATCATGTGATGACAAATTGGAATTTAAAATAGTCATGATTTAATTTTTTGTTTATGTTTAGTTTTGTGGAAAATATGTTTTTGGCATTAAGATTCTTCTTGAAAGAGAAATATAAATGTTTATAAATGTCTTATAAATGTCTCACTTTTGATCAACTCAACTCTATCTCTATCTCAACTCTACTTTAAACAGAGAGATGGAAAAAAAGTGAGGACAACAAATATTTTTGTTACTTAAACTTGTTTTAACAAGTCAATCAGGTTTCAACTAATTTATTTTAGCTAAAATATACAAAATTGACTAATGTAAGATGATGACTACATTTTTTGACTACATATTTGATTCAACAAAAGCAATAAATAAGCATCCATTTTTTTTATAGTGCATTTTTAAAAACACCCTTAATTTCACACCCTTTTGAACAATAGTGTGAGCAAAATGCACATTATAATGGAAATACAATCAAAGTGAATCAAATTTAAAATGAACCGAGAAGTGGGAATTATAGAAAATTGTGATACATTGTAGTGCACAGATGGCCTGTGTTTTTTCATTGCTAGACTCCATGGACAGGGAAAACGCAATAATATCCTCAACCAACAGATGGCAGTATGTCTTAAAGAAAAGACCAGGATACTGTCTTCGGTTTGAACTCACTGTAACAGTACAGCATGTGCTTATGACATACTGCCAATGTGAGAAGTCGAAAATTACACCAAATTTAGCTTGAAATCTGTCCGTACTTTCTTTCCAGCATGATCTCCAGATATGAGATGATCTTATTCTCAGGGTCTGTCAGAGATGACATATCCGGATACCTCCAGCAGGGCCTATTTTCGCCCGTGAATATAGCTATGTAGGAACATTGATTACACATGGAAAATGTGGGCTGTGGTTTTCTTCTCTTCTTGGCAAGAGACTGAAAAGAAAAAAATGGAAAAACAGTAACCATTCCAAACATATGTTCTCATGGAAGAGGGCAGCGCTACGGGTTGGTCCCCCAACCTATGTGTAGACCTAACACACTAATTATCCATTATTGTGACCGCATTCAATCTGTACAGAAGCTGTTTAGATATAAAACAGCAGAGGAAAATATGTCAGCCTGGTTAAATAGATCACAAACATTTATTGTAGCTCGTATGTCCCAGTTAGTTCTAATCACCATCAGTTTGAACAAGGCTCTGTTATTTTAAAGAGTGCTATTATGTGTGGTATTGCCAATGGTATTCATGCACTTCCACATTTTATGATGGCAGTCGAGTTTCTGCTTGCCCAATAAAATGATTCAGTTGCATAAGACGATATTGTGCAATCATGCTATAGAGGGAGGCGTGGGAAATGGTTCATTATGTAGAATGAGGAGGAGACCATGTCACATTTTTTAGGAGTTCCTCGGATTGTTCAGGAAGGACAATTTCGGTTTTACAGTAATAGATGTGTCATATGAGACCACGTAGTTGGTCGTAAATGGATAATGTCTTGATTTTGGAATGATTAACCTAACCCAAAACACAAAACTGAAGCAAATAATGGTATAAGTTTGGAGAAAAGCCATCATTTTAGATCGTGAATATATACATTTAAATAAAAAAATGTTCCTGCAAAATCCTACACTGTAAAATAAAAAGTTGACTCAACTTAAAATTGTAAGGCAACTTGCTGCAGAGCTTTTTTGAGTTGACCCAAGTACTGCACTTGACTTGATTTAAGTTGAGTAAACTCAAAAATGTCCTGAAGCTGGTTGCCTTAAAATTTTAAGTTGAGTCCATTTTTTTTTTTAAACAGTGTAGAAGGACGGGTTATTTATGGTGATATGAAAAAATATGAATATATAAGGAAAACAAAATCATATATTTATTGAATTATTGAGGTGATTTTGTAGGGGAGTGTATCTGTATATAAAGTTAACAAAAAAACAACAATGGTAATAACAAAGATACAAACAAAGATACAAATTAATAAGCTGGGCTTTGTTTTTCTGGTCCAACCGTATTCAGGTACATAAATTGAATAAAAGTCTACAATGAAAATCGTCTAACTTCCATTAATATAACCAATGTGACACATTTTAACAAGGAACATGTACCAGTCATTGGTACGGCAACAAAATTCCTTGATTAATATGCCGGAATGAGAGTAGAGTTCCTAAATATATCGGCCTAGAAAAAAATTGCATTTAAAAATTTTCTGTCAGTCTTAGTAAACGATGAAACTATGGAAGGGTCGAGCTTTAAATAGAAACATTATCAAAACTCTTTGGTCATTTTTGAGCAAGATGCTAATGATCAAATTCGATTCAATGATCTATGCTAAGCTAAGTTAAAAGTGCTCCTGCCAGACATGGAGATCGTAAATGTTTATTGCATTTGAAACTCACCTGGTATATTTACACAGTAGAAGACCTATGCAAATGTTACCTTTATTTCACTCTATTATGGTTCAACTTTGCAATTAATCCACAAATCACATGCTTTCTGAAGTGTGGTGCCTGGTCTGCTGCTTGACATTGCATATCCTGTAACGTCAATGCTGAAAGAATATAATGAGAAGCCTTCGCAAAAGCTCTTAATAAAAGATTGTTTGCCAGACATGGCAAATGCAGAAAAGATGTCACATCCACCTTTTTGTTTCGTTTGGGTTTTGGTGCTGCAGTTTGCCATGTAGTCAGACACAACTACACTGTAAAAATGCTGGGTTCACTGGTGCACCAAATTTCTTCATATTGTCCCAACACAAACCGATTAAGTTAACTTTTTTTTTCTTTCACAAATTTAAGTGGATTGAACATAAAATTAATAAGTTGTCTCAAAGAAATCTCAAGAATTGTGTTGTTTAAACAAGCAGCAAAAATAATTTTTTGAGTGTACTAAATTTAGTAATGCACATCTTTGTGTACTGATATCATCAATCTGAACATGCACCCAGTCCCTTTTCAATCAGCTTTCTTTTTACATTCACATTTTTTGTTTCAGTTTCCTGGCAAAAAAGAGAGAAGCATTAAGACATCACGGACATGCAAAGTTATCATAGTTGTATTTATTTCAAAACAGCAATCTGTATTTTTTTTTTCACCTGTGCTGTGATTCGTCAAAACCAATATCGTACATATTGTTTTTCCACTGAAAATCACAAAGTTCCCCTTTTATTTTTATTTTGTGTTTTTAATTACGTTTGTATTTTATTCTTTTTCTGTCAATACAATGATTTGTGCTTTTGATACCTTAGGTTTTAAAGACATGTTAATACAGTTAAGTGGATAGCAGGGACTACTGACAAAAATGTCAAATGAGTCAATTACATAGATCATATACACACAATACAAAATACAGATATACACACAAGAGTGCACTGGCTCCATTCTCCAGTTCAGTTAGGTTGCTTCAACTCAAAACAAAACTCTGTATTTATTTCCAATCCCAGTTGTAAAAGTGATATAATTTGGGATTCTTTAGCAAGGTTTAAGAAACATAAGGTGCATTTTAGGAGTTCTCAGTACTGGAGTTTTCATATATACAGTTATAAATGTGTTTTGCGGACTGATGGCATGGCCCACGACGAACTCCTTCAATGTATGAATATGTATGGCTATGAGCGTAGGCATCCATTATTTACATCTGTTGGAATGTTCCCCATACTAATCATCAAGTCAAGTACTTCAAGCAACATAATTTTCACAGAAGATCCAAATACCTTTCACATCTACCTCAGTAAGTGTTGGAGGAAATGCAGAAGTGCGAAAGTTGATTCACTTAATGCTTAACAGTTCTACATTTCAAATGTGAACGGGTGAAATCACAACTAGTGTAGCCTATCAGCCAGTAGGAAAGAGAAGGATACAAGCACTTAGAACCAACTACCATATAGTATGTGGTTGTCAATCTAAAACATGTGCAGAGATATATATATATATATATATATATATATATCGTTTTTCTGTATACTAGGTATATAAACATTTACTTAAATTATATAGAATTATTCTAAATAAAGCAAGTTTACTGGGAAGTATATGCACACATACTTCTAATATATAAAGCCATATTACATGTACATAATTTTTGCTCTAATTATGCAATAGCAAAACCCATGCTTTACATAGAAAAGGCATCCACAACATTAAGAAAAATGTACAATTTATGAAACATGATACAATAAATAGTATTATAGAATTGCTGCTGTACACAAAAGCCATTTAATTTCACACATATAAAAATATGTTTTAGTGCAACCTTACATGTATTGATACTTCACATCATTCAGACCGAAAGTGTCCAAAAAGACGGTAAATTGCATTTATTACAAAGCGGGATACACAAAACTTGATATATATATTTACATGACTTCCTGTTTAATGCTTATAAGAATATAAGCAAAAAGTAAAGAAAAGGCACACACATCTGTACATTTTAAAAGTACCAGACAAAGTCCATAAGCAATTTTGGTCAGGCTCATATACAAGTTAACATTATTTATATATATCTATATCTATCTATATATATATATATATATATATATATATATATATATATATATATATTCTTTGAAACTTTAAATAAGAAAGTAATTATAGTTAAGATAGCAAACCGTCTTATAAAAGGCATGCTATAAATGTACATCGAAACCACAGAATCAGTTCACTCGTTTTTTAGACTGATCTTGTTTGCATGGATATACATGTGTAAATATAAAACCTGTGATACCACTTTCTCATTTGACCTTGTTCACCTATTGTCTTTTGAATCTTTGCTCTTCTTTATGCTTGCTGGCCTCTCTCCACGGCTCTGTTGGCCAGACACTCGCTCTGCTGTCTCTGTGTTGCAGAGAGTGGGATGGCTTGCTGTGGGAGTCTTTGATGTGGCAGACACACTGCTCTCTGCTCTGGAGTGTAGGGGGTGGCTGATCTCTGAGCTGCAGTAGTGCTGCGCTCTCGCCGCACAGTCTTGCTGAGCTGCGGGTGACTGAGATAAAGTGCGCTGATGGTAAGGATCAATGGGAAGTGGCGGTCTGTCCGTCGTTTCCTCCGAGGCGATGCACAGTGACGCTATCGCCTTAGTGCATGTTTGGATGCACTCTTCTTGCTTGCTCTCCTTGTCTGACATTTCGGCGCTGTCCTCTCGTGACTTTTGTGGGGAAAGTGATGGAGCCTTGGGGGACGTGGATTTTTTCTTGGGTTGGGGTGAGTCTTCTGGGCCTTTGCTGGTGGGCCCTCTGCCCTCAGATAGGTGGAAGGATACCTCACTGGTGCTGGACTCCTCCGAAGTGCTCTTCTGTAGGGGAAGGCGCGTGGGGTGGGCATGACCTGTGACAGAAGTGGGCACAGAATGGACCATCTGGATGCCGCCGATGGGGATCATGGAGAACGGAGTGCGGATCTGTTGCTGGGAGTGCAGAGGAAGGTGGCTAAATAATCCTTGGTTGATGCTGGGACCATCTGTGTTGCGAGGATCCCCTTGAAGATGTGATGTCTTCCGCTGATCCTAAACAGTTGGAAGACATGGTTGGTTTACATTTTTAGAAATATTACAGAAAAACATTGTGCTAAAAGTGATTATTAGCAAATAATTGTAGGACCTGTTTCACAGGTATTTAAGATCTCTTGGAAACTTTGGAGAATTTAACAAGACCACAAAGAACAAAAATAACAGTTGCCAGTAAAAAGCTCCAAGCTTACATAATGGACATTGCTTATTTATCATATTATCCCCCTAGCTACATGATAACAAGCCAGGTAGCACTAAAATGAATTACTATACTGCACATACTGTACAAGCACTGCAGTTTCCCATTTTCTCCAGGGGACACTTAATCAACTAGTATAGAGTATAAATAGAAATGCTCCATCTTGTTGTATGATGGCAGTTAGCTATTTAGGCCCTGGTAGACCCATATCTGAGTATCACTGTTATTTACTTGTGCACAGTGATTCTACAATGGTGTACTACAACTTTGTATACTTCATTAAAAGGTCAACATATCATCAGTTCAGCTTTGTATACTTCATTAACTGTCCAACATTTTATTCTTCAGGGATTAAAAAGTCATTTTTGTTAACACTTATCTGTAAGTGAAAGCTCATCAAACTTTCCATGCATGTCAGGTATGCGACCATTTGCACTGCATAAGGTTGATATCAACTCAACATGGTTTCCTAGCTTGTGCACTATTTACAGCTATATTATAATTCACTAACGACTGGAGCTACTGCTTATGAGGCAAATATAAGAACTTACTATCTCCGGTTCTGCATGGCCCTTGGTCTTTTGGCTTAATGATATCATCTCTGCATGTGGACTGGGGCTGAGCGCCCATGGGCCACTTTGATAATGGAGACCCCTTCTGGGCGACACAGGTCTGATCATGCCCCTGCGGCTTCTGGGAGAAAGTCTGCCTGAAAGATCCCTTCCTGGGGATGTTGGCCGTCCTGTTTGGGAGATGGGAGAGAGATGTCCTCTTGGAGAAAGGTCCCTCCTCGGTGACAGATCTCTTCTATAAACATCCCGCCTGGGGGAGATATGCCTAAGGGGAGATGGTTCTCGCCTTGGTGACAAACGGCCACGTGGGGAGAGGTCCCTTCGAGGGGACAGATATCGTCTAGAGGAAGGTGAGCTTTCTCGAAGGGGGGAGGAATCGCAGCCTGGTGAAGACAGACGGGAGCACGAGAATTCAAATGAGGATGAGCTGTGTTCTGGAGAGAGAGCCAGGTCTTCATCCATAGAGCTAGGCACATCCAGTCTGTTTTTGTGATCTTCACCCAGAGCACCTTGAAGGAGCTTCTGGTATTCAGCCATCTGGATCTCTCCAGCTTTCTCACTGGGTGCCATGAGCTGGGTGATCTGAATACTGGGCAGACTGGTGAAGTAAGTGAAAATAGGCTGTTTGGAGATGGCCAAACCCTCTGGGATAGATTCCTGTGAAGCGGCAATTGCAGTGATAGCGAGTGAGGGGATGGTACATGGCTGTGGGCTCGTGCTTCGAGAGCGTGTCTTCGGTGTTGAATCACCCTCATACTCATCATCGTCATCCTCATCTTCATCAACTTCATCACCATCCTCTTCAGCACCCTCTGAGTCATCAGCATCGGAGAACTGGTGCTCTGCCATTATCTCTGACATGCCCTTTTTCTCTGATCCTCTTTGGACCTCCTCAGTAGTGTCTGGGAAAAGAAGAAAAATAACAACTGACTTTAAATCAAGTTAACCAATAATTATTTAATAGCAAATTACATATCCTTTTTTCACAATAATGTCAAACTCTCCGTTCGCTTAAAAAAGGTTACAGTGTACTTTTAACATTTGCAACAGCAGCCTACTGTTTTTATTTAGACTAATATACCTGTCCAGCTGCCAGCATATATTGTAATATTTGCTCTTTTTAATAATGTGACCAGAGTCTGAATCATACCTAGTTCTTCTGCCTCTGTTTCATCCACCGATGTCACTGATACTCCAAGCTCTAAGCACTTTTTCATGTGAGCTTTTGACTTCATGTGTTTTGTAAGATTTCCTGAAAACAGATTTTTAAAATGTTTAGATTGCTTTTAATGATAGCATTAAAAACTTTCTCTAACCCTCAATTTATTCTGTTTACACAGTACAGAGATCTTCTGTACCTAAGTGTGCTACAGAAGTCAACAATAAATATACAAATTCTGGTTTTATTCAAAGTATAAAATGTTGTTTCCAAGATGTTTTAAGTGTGGTTACTGGAAATATATGAGAAAACCAACCTTTTGTTTTAAAAGCAAAGTTGCAGAACTTGCAGACATATGGCCTGACATCTGTGTGTGTGCGGATGTGTTTTTTCAGCATGCTTGGTTTTTTACAGCGGATCCCGCACTCCTCACAGATGTACTTTCCCCGGCCTCGGCCACGCACATAAACATAATCTTCATTGGATTTGTACCTGAAATAAAAGTGTTTTAAATAATTATTGGAGGGTATCAAATACTGTATACTGTCAAATGTTGATGGGGAATGAAAACACATGTATCAAAAAGATCACATTATATATTTGGAAGACATGATTCTTTTATATATATATACACACATATATACATGTGTGTGTATATATATATATATATATATATATATATA
>CAIGQV010019088.1:1344740-1381864 GCA_903798115.1 Danio jaintianensis
ATATTCACAACATATACAATTCAACCAAATTAGGTATTGTTAATTTGTATGCTAATAAATGTTGGATTACTTGCCTCCAAATGTTTGTTTACCAGGATTATTAAACATTTAACTGAATTTTAGAGAAGGGAGACTTCTATTTACAATAAAAAAAAATTAGTTCGTTTTTCAAAAATAACCACACATTGTCACATACCCTCCTTCAAAGATTTTGATGCGAGTGGGTTCAGCCTGCTTTGAACAAGCATCTTTTTCTCCATGGTCCTCTTTCCCCCTGTCTCTTGAGCCGATTCCTTTCATTTTCTTTCCAAACTTTCCAACATCCAACTGTATAAGCTCTGGCTTCAACTGGAAATATAAACAGAAAATAGATTGAATAATGAACCCTAAAACCACATTTTCTTGTAATTCATTTTTAATTATTTTTTAAGAACTTAAAAAACACTTAAAAAAACTTAACACGGAATGAAATGCATGTTGTTAAGTGGAAATATTTTTCACTTAAATTTAAACTGCTATTGTATATTCTTATGAAAAGTGTGGATTACCTGCTCAAACTTCTGTTTCCACCGCAGAGATGAAACCAATTTTCCAGTGCCAGGTTGATGCATAGCAGCCATTGTGTACATCTCCGTATTCTTCCTCTGTTTGGATCGAAGAAGTGCCAGGGTGGCCTTGGTGCTGAGGTTCAGTGGGTTGGGGTTGTAGGAACTGATGCACCAAGAACCATACACAGAGGTTAGGGGAGTTGTATGGGCATAATTTGGTTTGGTATAATTTAAGAAGCACCAGCTGACACTGGTGGGTGTGCGAAGACTTGGGAACTGAAAAAACTGATGGACATCTGCCAAGTCAGTCAGCATAAGTGTGCTACCAACAACTCCACCGCCTTGATTGGCAGCTAGCTGCACTAGCATGTTTACTGGAAAATTGTTACTCATGCTCTGTTTGGATTCTTCTTGAGTATCACTTGAGGACATTACTGATTGTGGGCTTGAGCTTGCCTCTGGTGTAGATTCATCAACATCAAGCTCCTCTGGGGAATCTGCTCTGCTAGTCACATTTGTAATAATTTGCAAGGGTGGAATGAAGTTGTCTTTTGGTGGCACATCAGGTAAACGAGGTGCAGATGGGTACCCAAGGAATTTGGATGACAAAAAGTCAGATGGTGGAGATGAAGACATCCTCTCTTGCTCATCTATGGAGTCATCTCTCTTTGAAAATTCAGCTTTAGTGGACTCATTGTCTTTTGGTGCACTGGAATTGCTCAGCTCAACTGCACTAAGCTCCTTCACAATCTGGCCATACATCTTTTCTTCCTTGACCCGTTTCTGTTGTTTGGTTTCAATAAAAAGCTCAAGACTGCTTGCTGGCGACAACATTCTCTTACTCCCCCCAATATTAGAGGAAGCATCTGTAGTAGAGATAGTCCCTGACGTCAAAGACAAAGGAATTCCTGTATTAAGGCTCCCGGGTAAATATTCAGGAACTTTCCACATTGGAAAATTTATGGACCCTCCTGAGTGTCCTAATATTTTTGATAAATTGATCCCTACTTGGTGCTTTGATGCAGTGCCTGTTATTGATGCAGTTGACACATTATCTGTGCATATAACTCTGATAGAATTTGTGCTCTGAGCATGAGTGACAACGATTTGTGAAACACTTGTATACATAACACTACCATAAGATGGAACATTTGTCTGGATCCTGACTGGGACTAGCATTCCAGGGAGTGATTGTTGTGAACCTACATTTTGAGTTGCAAAAGTAGGCTGAACTTGTTGTAGGAAGCTTGTAGTCAGTACTTTAGATGACAATAGCCCAAGCTGTTGTGGGGAGGCTCTTGAGGCATATGGATAGTTGTGACTTGCCCCATCAGTTTTTGAGTCTGTTTGCACTTGAATTTGATGAGGAGGTTGGTATGGTTTCTGTAGCAAAGGCTGTAGATTTGGCTGTTTGATATGTAGCTTTTGTAAATGATGTGTCTGGAATGCCAGGTGCTGCTTGTTTCTTTGTGTTAATTCAGGATGCCAGAGCATTGGTTGAAATGGCAAGAAAGGTGACGATGCCAGGCTGCTCTGAAGTGAAGAATGCTGAATTAAATCTTGGGTCATGTGCTCATGCACTGAATGTTCACTATCTGAAGAAAGCTGTGCAGGCAAGCGAGGGGTGTTCTGGAAATGATCATCAGATTGACTGTCCTCACTGATGCTTTGTTGCAGCAAGAGATGTGATCCGAGAACCGACTGTGTACCTCTTCTCGGTCTTGCCAAGTCATTAGCTACACAATAGGATGTACCAGTTAAACCAGCTTGAGAAACATGGTCAGAATGCTCTTGTTTGATAGACAACTCTGAAATTGGCTCTTGAACCACTACTTCAGGATAAACACTGAGAGATGCCTGTCTAACAAGGTAACCTCGTCTACGCTCCTTCATAGCTGAAGCACTTGCATATACTTCTCCTTGTCTCGACCCAGTTGAAAGACTTCCATAGTCAAATGACTTACTACGTATTTCTGGTACTTCAGTGGGCAAAGCACAGGGTGCCTGCTCTGACGAGGAACGTCGCATTTCTCTTTGATGATGGCCTGGTATTGACAGAGAATGGCCACTTCCTGGAACAGTTAAGAACTCAGACTGCTTAGCAAATTCATCTTGTTTAGTTGGGGATACAGATTTGATGCTTTCCTCTCTGTCAAATGACATTGAAAAGCTTGAACTATGTGATAAGTTACTTTCTTGACTAGGGCTTCTTGACAAACTAGTACAAGTGGACTCAAAGCTGGACTCCCCCGAAGAGTGCTCCATATCTGCAAGACGCAGACGTTTCTTCTTTGGAGGTAGCTTTTCTGCAGGAAGCTGGGACAATGTTTCACTTCGTTGTGGCCACTGAAATTCTTCAACGTGTTTCTCTGGTTCTTTTACTGGTACTTCAGGTTCTTTTTCTGGTTTGTCAGGCTCTTCTGTAACTCTTATTTCAGGCACTTGAATGTTTGGTTGACGTACAAGTTTGTGGGGGATATGATACAGTGTGTTAGAAGAGAAAGATCCCTGTTCATTGTCACCCTGTTGCTGATGTTCCATGCTTTCTGATCTATGATGAGAATCAGGGCTCTGCACATCATCAATATTTTCTGTGTCTGATTGCTCAGAAAGATGTCCAGCATGCTTATCTGGCTGATAAAATGGGTGTTCAATTGATTCAGTCTTCTCAAAGGAGTTGGGCCTGCTCAGCGAATTAGTATGTTGAATGACAGAAATTACATTTCCACCAGTCTTTGTGTCTGAATCTTGAACATGTACCACATCATCTGGTGTCATACATGAACCTCTATCAAAACTGTCTGAAGGGCTATGTGCTCTAAACATAGACCCCTTGTTAGCTGGAACAGCCTTAGAAAAATCTTGACTTCCTTGTCTTAAGTCATATTCCTCTGCCATTTCAGTAGAGCCACTCCGGCTGCCATCATCTTGTCCAAGGCAGTCTTCCTCTTCACCAACACTCTTTTTCATGCGACGTTTTCTTGTGGTGAACTCTGTCATTCCTACCTTTGTACCATATGAAGTGTAAGCTGTGCGTACTTCCGGACAAGCCATCTCTGACCCAGAACCTTTAAATTCTGGCATTACATGCCCCCTCAAACTTGAGTTTGGACCCATGATCTTCCCATAGCTCTCTGACTCTCCATGCCCTTCTTGGACAGAGTGTTCAAAAGCGCTCTGTCTCCTCAACCTTTTTAGACCTGCAGCTCCTGTGTAAAAGACGTCATCTTGGGTCATCATCTCATCAAATGAGTGACTCCCTCTTAGATTTGGTGGTACATTGAGGTTGGTTGGGGAAGGTGTTGGCATTGAGTTACTTCTTATAAGTGGCCCTGTATCAGAGGGTGCTTCTAGAAGACCTGTGCTGGTTTGGCAAGAGCCAGCATGATAATGCTTTGGGTCACATCCAGGGATTAAATGGGATTCTGCACAATCACTTTGATAAAATACATGACCCTCTGATATCTTTCCCATTGCCAACTCCTGCATGGCACTAGACTTGTTGATATTAGTGTCTTGACTAGCAATTGCTACCATCCCAACTGTGACTGATTGTCTAGATCTTGAGTTAGTTCTATGGTACCAAGTTCTTCCAAACATTATCTCTTCATATGTCTTTACATTGGTGTTGGGTGGACTTATCTGCTGTTCAGCACTCTCTGAGCGAGAAAAATAACCAGAATCAGTGCTACCTTTGCTGTGGGGGCTCAAGAGATTTTGAGACTGCTCTGAATCCAGGTCTTTCTTCTCAGTGAGTCTTAAGGCAAGTCTCTGTTTAACCGTATGAGACTCATCTCCTCTGCCCATTTGTCCACCAATAACTGAACCTTTAATGTCTGTAAACGGGGGACACTCTGTAGCAGGTGATGGCACCCCTTGTTTTGGAACAATTAAGATAGGCACTTTCATAGATGCCACTGACAATTCCTCTGCCGGATCTGCATATGCTGGTCCCCTTTCCATTGGGCTCTTGTCTGACTCAAATGATATCTGCGGGCTACATTTTTCAGGGAACATTGCACCTTCTGCAGCTTCTTCATCAGTGTCAGTGCTTTGTTCACCATCAGAGTGTGCCTCTGCTTCCCCAACTGAAGATGCTTGATCAGTGTCTGTTCGAGTTGCTAGCTCAGAGAATGGAACAAGTCCTGCTTTGATGGCATGGGCATGCGATTTTCTATGTTTATACAAATTGCTCTTGGTTTTAAATGAGAAACCACATGGAACACAGGGATAAGGACGCTCCCCTGTGTGGGACCGAATGTGTTTTTTCAGAACGCTGGGTTTAGCACATGCTCTGCCACAATAGTGACATATGTACTTTCCTGGCTTCTTGGGTTTTTGTTCCTTCTTATGACTTTCATCTGGCTGCTCAGGTCCAGATTGGGAAAAATGGCCAAAACCAGCTGGAGACTTATGACGAGGAAACACTCCATGAGAGCGGGAGTGTACAGGATACATATCATCTGGTGGCAGAGATTGCAGTTGACCAGAGAAAGACCAGGCATGGGCCTCTAACCCTGGTTGTGGCTTTGTACCACCAAGGAAAGGCTCCTGTGGGTATGAATGTGGCAACTGGTAGGGGTAAGGCCGAGGAAAGACCTGTTGAAACTGACTTTCTTGTGATGAGTGTGTCACTGCAGATGACATTAGGTTTCCAGAACTATACTTTTGAGTTGAACTAGCAAGGTTTGTCCTACTTGTAAGACTTTGCTCACGATGTGAGTGTCTTTTAATATCTGGATCTGCAAAGGTATTTCTTTTTGTTCCAGCAGATGGCTCAGAGGCCCATTTTCTTTGTAAGGGGTTCTTTTCCCGTTGCTCCTTGGTGCATTTTTGGCCAACTGTAGGTTCATGTGGCTCCATTTTTAAGTACTCCAGTGGGGTTTCTTAAGATGGGTGTTTGCTAAATTTCATTCATGAAAGCTGTCATACCAGATAAGGTACTAAGTTACTCCTAAATAAAAGGTCCTTCCACCTCCATAATTCAAGTGTTCCTCCACTTTAAAATACAAATTATGTTCCCTTGTCACAATGAGGGCAGTATCTTTCCATCACTCAATTCAGCAGTCCATTCACTTATTGATTTATCCAAGCTTGTTCTTCTGATTAATGTCCTCCTGAAGTTTCACAATCTACAAGAGAAAAAAAGGAAAACAACATAAGTTATGTGAAATTACTAAAAAGTTTAAACAATGTAAGAAATCTGCTGAATTAAAGAAAATACTACATAACACTACTACCCTAAGATTTTGCAAGCTGATGTAAAAAGCCTGGGGAAAATACTCAGCTGTCTAAACAAAGCATGCCAGTTGATCATGTGATCTGTTGCTCATCATACTTCAATTACAGCTTGCTTTCTCATACTCTTTCAGTTTGATATCTAGGCAGCTGCACAGCTGTGTTCTTCTCGCGTAGTGTGTCAAGAGTTTTCAATGAACTGATGCAGAGGAGCTACCACCTCCTGCTCATGAGTCATCATTAACAACCTTGCCCACTCATTTCCTAAAGAGACACAAACATATAAAAATAGCCTAAGAAATGCAAATGACATTCGATGTAGTGTGTGTGTGGGTGTTTAAAGGGCAAACTCTAAGCATTTTCTTTCTTTAGAGTTTCTTTTTTGCTTTTAAAATAATAACACTGAACACATAAGGACAAAGGTGATAGCATTACACTACCAAAATACAGCCTCAAGGTACAGTATGTACTCAAACCAGTAAACAGAACATGAATGTATTTGTAGAGCAGAGATGCTGAACACACTGTCTGTGCAAAGTGTATCTTAATCTCAGACTCATTTTGATTGCAACAGACAGCACTGCCTGAGTATGAGTGAGGAAACTGTGTGACGGTGGTGTCTGGGAGGCGATGTAAGCACTAAAAATAGCTGAGCAGAAAAACCACTGGTATTTATAGCACTTGAAACATTAACTTTTGGTTCATTTTGTTTTCATAATTCTTCCATGCCTGCCACAGGAAAGTATGTGTTCACAAACCAAGACAAGCTATGAGCTAAGGACCCTAGTTGTTACACTAAAGTAGCAATTTTGAATATATATAGCAGCCTTCATGGGGAAAGTTTCCAACAGCAATATGTACAACAAAATTTCAGCTCAAAATTATGTAAATTAGTAAGTCTTTTGGGACACAACAACACAGAAAGTGTAGAAAGGTTGTTTCAAGATACAACTGATACTACTATAAAGACAACGATCTCACTTTAATTGAATAGCGACTACATAAGTTATATGAGGCTGCTGTCACACACTGTACAGATACATTGATCACCTCATAACTATTTACAGTCACTTAAGACAATGCTAAGTTAGTTTTCATGAATTCTCGCAAGATGGGATTTTGGCAAAATTTAAGTGCAATTACCTGTGAAAGAAATGTGAATAACAGAAGATTTGTGTGACCATGCTGCAGTGATCATAACAACACTGTACTAAATGGAGTTCTTTCTGTTGCTTATTGGACTTTATTAACATATTAAATATTAACATCAAACACTTCATTTTCTTATTGATGCAAGTTCATCGGTAATGGAAGTAACGTGTTAGAAAAGTAATGCATTACAATACTTTAGGCCAGGCAAGTTTATTTTTTCATTCATTCATTTTCTTTTCGGCTTAGTCCCTTTAATAATCTGGGGTCGCCACAGCAGAATGAACCGCCAACTTATCCAGCATATGTTTTACACAGCGGATGCCCTTCCAGCTGCAACCCATCACTGGGAAACATCCATGCACACTCATTCACACACATACACTACGGAAAATTTAGCCTACCCAATTCACCTATACCACATGTCTTTGGACATGTGGGGGAAACCGGAGCACCCGGAGGAAATCCACGTGAACACAGGGAGAACATGCAAACTCCACACAGAAACGCCAACTGACCCAGCCGAGGCTCGAACCAGTGACCTTCTTGCTGTGAGGCGATCGTGCTTCCCACTGCGCCACCGTGCTGCCGCAAGTTTATTTATATAGCACATTTCATACACAATGGTAATATTGAGAATAAAAGAATGAAAATAAACATAAAATACACGTATAAGAAATAAAAGTAACAAAGAATAAAAATTATTAAAATAAGAAAATAAAATAAAAAAATAAATAAAAAAAGTGTTACTCTATACATGTTCTGTAACGCTTGTGTTACAACACACTTTTTACAACACACTTTTCACCCAAAATGTAGTTGTTTAAAGGAAGAAAAAAAAGCAAGAAATATAAAAGAGAAAATATTATGTTTTTAAGCTGCTAAAGGGCGATATTCAAAACATAGTCATCTGATGATGCTGTGACTGAGTATGGAATCATGGGAGTTGTCGTCTTCACATCCAATGGTACTTGGGCAGGAATCATGTTCATGGATTAGCTAGCTTCTCAACTGATGGGTTGCCAAACCATATTAAGTGTGTCACAGAGTGTTCTTCTGATTAACGACTTTGATTCTAAAAGATGTGTGTGTGAAAGCAGCAAATCACGGGCAGTTTCAATGGCTGCGCGAGGGCAGCTCACATCCGGTGCTCGAGGAGATTATGTCCTGCCGCTTTCATAAGCATGAAGTGTGCGTGAGTGTAAACTGTGAGTCAGTTTGCCAGGTATTAATACAAATATATATCGTGACCTACATTTTCCCTCTTTATTAACCTGCTCAGAGTAAGTCTTTGCTTAATGACAACGTGCACAATAATGTGGGATAGTGGTACACAAGTCAGCAAAGTATCTAGCACTGATTTGTGTTATATTTAAATAAAAAAATCTGACATATTGTGCCTTTTAAGTTTTACTTCTATAGATATTTTGGTGAAAGTAACTCAAAAGTAATACATGATCGTGTAATGCATTACAATTCTGAGACAACAAGTAATCATAATATTGTCATAACATTGACAAGTAACATGTAATATATTACAGATTGGAAGTAACTTGCACACACTGAGGTTACTCTAATATTCTCATGTGTCAGTATATTCAAAAAGCAAATATACTCTACCACAGTATTAACAATACAGAAAAATCTCTATCGATAGGCAAATCATCACCATACATGTGGTCACACAATTCAGATTCAAATTATGCTACTCCCCAATTTTTTTTTCTAAAACTCATTACATGATGTTTTTTTTTTTAGGTCTTGCTGAATGAATTGTATAATATGTGTTTTTAAAGGTGGTTAAAAATACTTCAAATTTTTAAGAGGCAAATGAATGTGCTTACATTCTGAGACACACACACTGTGAAGAGGATAAGAGCTGTGCCTCCATTCACAGCAAATCCATCAGAATTCAAAACAGCATGACTAAGTCATATTACATAAATCAAAAGAGGTTATAAAAATCAGTCCCTGTGCTCTTTGCCACGGTTGTCCTGTGAATCTACAGTATGCACTGTTTAAGACATATAGCTCAAACCATCTTGTTTTGCTAGAGGGTTATGAAACTTGTTTATGTCCAAAGATTGCTGTGATCCTTGCATGGCTGAGATCAGTATGCTGCTGCCTGCTGTCCCACTCATCTTCCTGCCCCATTTTACCATAAAAAGTGTAGGAGGTTCTTACCCTGGGGGCACAGCAAGGCCTCCACGCTGTATGCACAATACCAGTATAATAAAGAACATAAACACTTGTATGTGGACACTTGCTCATGAATATAAATACACCACCTAATCTAATGCAAGGATTATACATTTTACAGTTCTGCCGTCAGATTTCAGTGAGAGGATTAACAGCAGTCTTCTCAAAGTCTGTTTGTCAATGAATACTGCATGGTGCAGCAGTCCTAAAAGGATTTAGAAAGGCATTATGTCACATTCTAAGCTATTTGGATATCCTTTTCACTTGAAGGGAGACTCCCTGTCTTTTTAAGTTCTATCACATTTAAAGCCATTATGCAGTGGAAATGCCTAATCTCCCTGAAGTTCACAGCGGGACACTGTGAGAATGCAAACAAATAAATATAATGAGCAACTAAATAAAGAATAAAATAGAAGCAGACCTGGAAAAAAAGATCTTTTGCCAAAGTATGTTTTTGAAATATTCTGAGTCATGCTCTTTAACACTGTGATTATCAGCTGCCTAGCTGTTTAACTCCTGCCAAAGTTACAGGGTTATAGCAATAAACAACTTGGGTAATTCAGTCAAGCTTGTCCATTTACCGCTCCCCAGTTTTTCAAGAGATAGATTTGCAGTTCAAAGCCAACTATGGTGTGATTTTTGGCTTTAAGTACACATATCTGCAACTTCTGTAGTGTAAATGACTTGTGTGTATATACTGTATGTATGTGTGTATATATATATATATATGTATATATATATATATATATATATGTAATCATGTGACTGAAGTTTGCATACTTAAGCTAATGGACTTTTTGGAATCAGACAGTGTTACAAGATCATGTCGTTCACTGAGGTGCACCTGGAAACACCAGGCAGTATGTTCCAGAGATTGGGTTCCATCTTTTGTCTGCTCCCCTATGACATCACAGTCATGATGCTTGGGAGGTGCACGGGCCAGATCTCATTTCCCCTGAGTCCAAGTGGCACTTTTTTGTCTCTTGTAGGACAGACACTAAATAATGTAACAGGCTGCTAATTGTTTCAGTGGTTCTAGAGGTTATAGTGACAAATCCCTAAGCTAAAACAATCATGGTCAATCCCTCAAACTTTATTTTGGAGCTTATTTGTACTTGTTGTCGTGCTTTTCAATTTTGCTTGCACCTTGCTTGCATGTCTCAAGAGGAAGTTTACTGCCTCAAGGGAATTGAAAGTGTGCACAAATACCACTACTCTTGCAGAGGGAGAGGTTGCTGAGTTGATTTTTCCATGGACCTTGTTCCAGCTATCCCAACTCATTAGTGATGGAGGCAACTTTTACTACTCCAACTGGCTTTATCATCTGGCACAGAACAGATGAAATAGATTCTGAAAATAGATTAAAGTTAGGATACCTCAATAAAGTCTTCTGTTTTAAGGGAACTGGCACATGTCTATCCAAAGCAATTATTCAAGCAACCTTGACTGAATGTGGGAAGGATCTCAATAGCTGTTCTTTTATTTAACTTCCTAAAACTGAAAAAGCTGCTCAAATAAAGGAGACTATCCTGAATTATGGCCCACAAATGCTATCCTCACATTACCTTTTCCTTCACTCCACTTGCTCAGGACTTTTTTCTTTGCAGTTTATCTCAGCTCCCCACAAGATTCACCTTTTGCTCATCCAGCAACTTTTACGGTGTGATTTTGGTCTGTGTTAGCAAGACTGGAGGATGTATCACCCAAAATTTGTGTGAGTCAGCCCCCTTGAGTGTCATACTGACTCCTCATTAGGACTCCAAAGTTGAATCTTGGGCAGGCGACTCATCCAGCTCCACATGCAGCTGGGTGAGAGGCCAGCACAGAGACACAGGCCTGCTAAAATCATGTCCAGATGGTCGGTGTAGGGGAGTTCTACACATCGGCAATATCACAATCACATTCCAAGGGCACAGGACTCCCATAACTTGCTACTCGACAATAGTTACCTTGGAACGCCTTCTGGAAAGAGGAAATAGGATCGATAGGAGATCATGAAAAGACAGCCGTACTTGTTGTTCAGACTGATGAACCAGTCTTTCAAGCTATACGGAGGAGAGGAAAAAGCCATTAAAGCAAAGGGGAAGTATTTTTAACACTGTACAGGAGAGCCTGAGCATTTATGTGTGCACTGAAGAGAGAAAGCATGCGTGGGAAGTATCTACAGCCATCTCGAGACGGGGTGAGGAGAGTGGGTGACTGTTCCTGTGTGGGTGGAGAAGGCATGAATACCATGCAGGGTTATAGTGTTGATGAATTGCGTTATGAAAGGGGCTTCAGTTACACAACCCAGCCCATCCAATTCTCTGCCTGTGTGGGCCGAGAGGGATGGCAGAGCTGCCGCAATCCGTGCGCAGCCGGAAACGAGATGCATACAACCCTTCAA
This sequence comes from Danio jaintianensis, assembly GCA_903798115.1. NCBI lineage: Eukaryota > Metazoa > Chordata > Actinopteri > Cypriniformes > Danionidae > Danio > Danio jaintianensis. Next base: position 1,356,261 of record CAIGQV010019088.1, read on the forward strand.
GAAATTTGGTCGAATGCGTAATTATCTAGCAGCTGTGATGCCAGCGACTCAGTGAGAGCGAGAGAGTGAATGTACCGGAAAAATCAAACATCAACACACTGACATTCATAGAAATGATGGGCAATTCTTTCATAAGGACAATATCATGGCATAAAGAAGAGGGAGAAAAACGCTCACTTGCTCTGATTAGTTTTGCGATACGGCAGCGGAAAGGACACATTATCCATTAGCTTGTCATTATAATCATATCAGTGGTGATTATTTAAATAACATCATCTGTCCAGGCGGCTGCTCTCTCAACAAATTGCTATGCACTAAAATTTGACTGGGCCTTGACATCAGCCATTAAATAAGACATTAGCACTGCCTTAGTTTAGGAAATGTTGAGATTTATCTTGATGAACAGTAACCGCAGTTAAGAAAGTGCCCAGTTATCATGTCCAGCATTTATGTCTTAATATTGAAAAAGCTACTGATATCTATTTGCTACGATCCAACAACTATTCGGAGGGGTCTGATCTGAAGCCCTAAGTAAACCTTTCACAGTCAAACAGAGGTTCTCTCTCAATTATTTCTCTTTGCCATGGAAGAGATCTACACTGGGACATGGGTATCAGGTCAAAAGGCAGTGCTTGCTGACAGAAAATAAAACAACGACTAAGGAGAGAATAAATCCTTTTCAGCATGAGGTCATGTTTAATTTAAATGTCACTCCCCCAAGCACAAGATACTATTACCAATCAAATAACTGACCAAACCGGCCACTAGAGAAAAGCGAGGCCTGGATGGAAAAATGTACCCTGGTCTGGGATAGAGGTCTGGCCAGGGGCTCTGGCACACCAGTCATCCAACATGGGACAGAGCAGCGTAATTACAGGATGGCTTGATAATTGAAAACGGCACAGATGAAAACATTCTCTGTGAATAACCCATTCTCAAAACAAGAGCTGCATATTTGTGGACTGGTGCAATGCAGGAAAACGTCATGGAAGTAAATGGGGAAAAGATCAGCACCATGTATAGGTCATTAGATGGATTTATGACACATTCCTGGAGGTGGTGTTTAAAAACATGCCCGCCTTGTGGACTGTGGGAGTGAACGTGTGATTTGACACTAAATCTTCCTGTAGGTGCCTTTGCTTAGAATGCTTAGCAAACCGCCAACAATCCTAGGGGTTTTTCAGACTCCACAGCTGTATCTGTTTTAATGTACATGTTTCCATTTAGCCTTGGCTTATACACAGAGCACTGCCCTATGGAAAGAAAGACAAGGATAAAAAAGTGAAAAACAGGGCTTCATGTTGGTCTTAATTGTCTATGGAAAGGCTGTCATATTTTCCACCGGGTAATCTTGAAACCATTACAAGGCTAGCCTTCATTAAATTTTCCACAACATTTTGCAGAAATGTCAGGAAGCAGCTGTGGAGGCACTGATTAATTGTCTTCTTACTGGTTCCCCACTTACAACATTATGCCTTTTTGAAATTATATAATGTTTTTTGCACTTCCTCTCACCTACTTTAGAACCCTGTTAAGTCGTGTCACATAAAACCTGTGACCATTTAAATATCACAGAGCCCAAGGAGAAATTACAGCTCTAAAAGCAGATCTTAGCTTCGTTCTACCTTAAAAGGCTGTTGGACACACCTTGGATAATGAAGACTAATGTCAATCCTTTAATCACAAGAAGGTCTCCTTACCGCATACTGGATGCAAGTACATCAAAAAAAGGTGGTGTTGAACAGGACTAGCCAAAGCAAGTGGAGCAGTATACCTCATAAGTATTTCCACTGCCAAAGTTCTATAAAGAGAACTAGGTGCAAAACAAGGAGAGCATGTGGTGGCTGTGATCCCGAGTGGAGGAGTTGAAACATCTGCCACAAGTGTGCCCTGGTCTCCTGGAGAAGAACAAATAAATGACTCCATAGTCACTGTCCAAGATTAGAAGATTAAAGCACTGGTGGCCAAATATGGATGAGTGGGATGTTTGGCCGCCACTAGCCTGAGAACCATTGAAAATAAACCCTGTCACTGTTCTCTGTGCAAGCTCTGAAGCACCAACATTTGCGGTGTCTGCAAACACATAACAGGACTGTAAAAAGAAAAATATTAATTTAAAGATTCATTGGTCAGACCTTTCGTTCATTTGAAGGGGAAACAAGGCTACAATACAGTACATAAGCTTTGCCCATATTTTTTGCCCCAATTAGCAGTGTGTATGCACCAACACTAGTTGCCCAAAGTCGTATTCAGTCTGAAGATTCTGGCAACTGAGAGTTGATAGATTTCACAGAAAATGGCACAGTGTATAGCAAGCACAGATTACAATTTTTGTGCATCTTAATGCAATTAAAATGAGATTTTGCTATTAAACTTTATCTTATGTAAATTCAATAATTTGATCTAAATAATACAATTAATCTCAAAATTGTCTAAAAAAAATCTAAAAAAAAAAGCATAATTGCATTAACATGGGTGTTGGACACAGATTTTAATCCGAGTATACAGACATGTAAACACCTTGATTGTATTATTGCCATTCTGACCAAAGAGTACATGAGGTTGGAGGTACAGTGTGCCATCTGTGGAATGTGCTTTCAAAAGTCAGTTGCAGAAACGAAAAACTCTTGTGGACTCATTCAGAGACAAAGAAGTTCACACCACTCTATGAAGGATATCCATCACATTCTGAAACATTCACTCCACTTAGAATCGATGAACTCTGTTAAACAACTGCCACGCATAGAATGCGACGCAAGTGCAGACAAACTCAGCTGAAGTTGCATTGACATTACATTTCTATGGCACTGAAAAATCAGGGAATTCAATCATACAAAAAGTGTTTTGCATTAGAATGGTGGTCAGGTTGGCGGCAATAGCCTAGTGGTTAGTGTGTCGACAATAGCACAAATAGCACTGAGGTGCTCACGGCGATCCAAGTTTGATTCTCTCTGCTTCCCATGCTTTTCTGTCTTCACTCTACTGTCTTATAAAATAGAGGTTAAAGGTTAAAAACCCCTAAACAATAATTATACAGAACAGCAGTCAGTAACACCTAGTCTAGTCCATCATTTATGCTGTGAAAAATACCCAAAATTCATTCACTCATTCATTTTCCTTTGGCTTAGTCCCTTATTTATCAGGGGTCGCCACAGCAGAATGAATCGGCAACTATTCCAGCATATGTTTTACGCAGCGGATACCCTTCCAGCCATAACTGGGAAAATAACCAAAATTCTTAGGGAATAATATAATAAAAATTGCATGTAAATCAAAATAAGTGTTTTGCTCCTGACATGTAAAAGTTATTGCAATTAAGCCCTTTATTCACATTATTTAGCCGCATTATCCATGTGCATGTAAACACTGTCATTGATTCCATCAGGTCAGAGAAAATCCAACATATCTTAAACTGTGTTGTTTTTTAAAAATATCCTAGAAATGACATTGATATTTTTCAAAAATTTCATAGAAACTAAACAGGCTTATGCCTGAGTTCAGAATGACCTGAAAGTTGTTCATTGTATTATGCCCAGGTTGTCTTTGTAACCGTTTAGTCATCACGTATATGATGCCTGTTGTTTTAAAATATGTTTAATATTGTATTCTAGTACCAAGTGTACACTAATGTCAAAGATGGACATTAAAAAATAAAACCGGGAAATTATAACAAAATAAACATTCTTATCTTAAAACTTAGTAAATATTGATGAGCTTATATGATTACACTTACATACTAATCAAGAGTTTTATCAGCCGTGGTAAATCACATATAATCATCGATGCACTTTTATCTTTCTACTGCATCTGTGATGCATGCAACCTCAGCACGCTGTCCTGCCAGATGCACAGCCCACAGAACATGTGTCTCCCTAACCTCGCTTTTTCCATATTAAACACCTGGGTTCTTCATGAGCTTCCACATATTCCACATCCTGCTGTCTTTGCCCTTGTGTGGTGTCACATTGTGAACTCACCCAAAAGTTTTCTGTAAGTCGGGAATCAGCTTGTTTCTCAGGGTAAAGGCCTGGTGTTACTTGCTCAATGGGAGTTAAGTTAGGCAGGCGAAGACTTGGCAATGTGGTGACAAGTAAGTTCCCCTGGCCAGGGTGCTGAGATTATGCAGACCACTGTAGAGACAATGAAAGGAAACCAGTTAAATTAATAATGTGTGATGTCATGTACTATCAGAGTGGCTGAAAGTTCTTGATATCAAATAAATAACCTAAAACTGAGAAATTGCCAGAACAGTATTTCCAATTACCTTGGAGCAATCCAGCTCTATTAATATGAATATCCTGTGTTTATACACAAACCACATTGCAATAAAGAGCATGTCTATGGGATAATACATGCAAAGTGTTATGAGACATGGCAGTACACATGACAGTATAGAGTATTTTGCAGATTATTCTTAGTTTATTCTAGGACTTCTTCCATTTCACAAATGACAAAAATACATATAAACCATGTTCAAAACATGGCATAATTATATTGGTAATCTTAACAGAGAGGTTTTCATGTCATAAACAAAATAAATTTAAATAGAAAAAAAATGCCCTTGAGATATTAAAATATGGCCACAGGGCTCCATTGTTTGTGCCTGGACAAGACTGAAACTTGGCCAGCCAGTCTATGATGTAGAAAGAAATTTGCTGAAATTTTGCTTTAAAAAGGTCTTGTGATATCAGTTCTAAAACATAAATCATTAAAACGACTACTAATTCATTAGATTTCTTAATGATATTGTACTTTGAATGTGACATATGGGTGAGATGATTATTTAGTGTAAGTAATTTAGTGTAACATACATTTATGTAAAAAACAATGCCATACTCTAACCTGTACTAAATAATTAAATAATAAGTGATCATACTACATTTTATTCAGTCATTCATTCATTTTCTTTTCGGCTTAGTCCCTTTATTAATCAGGGGTCACCACAGCGGAATGAACCGCCAACTTTTCCACCATATGTTTTACGCAGCGGATGCCCTTCCAGCCGCAACCCAATACTGGGAAACACCCATGCACTCTCATTCACAAACATACACTACGGCCAATTTAGCTTATTCAATTCACCTATACCACATGTCTTTGGACTGTGGGGGAAACCGGAGCACCCGGAGGAAACCCACGCCAACACGGGGAGAACATACAAACTCCACACAGAAATGCCAACTGACCCAGCCAGGGCTCGAACCAGCGACTTGCTGTGAGGCGATCATGCTACCCATTGCGCCACCGTGACACCCATACTACATTTTATTAAATTTTAAATGATTAAAGACATCTTGCTGAAAAATATCTTAAACCTATAAGATTATAATCATAAGATTATATTTATATAATCTTGCTGGAAAATCCCTTGTCACCCTTGATCCATATCATTAAAAACACATCTATCTTTTTATTCAACACTGAGAAAATAAGACAAAGGCCACAACCTTATAGTGTTACAGTAGTTGAACAATTTGCTTGGCCTTTGCAGTACTATTGTGGCTTTCTCTCCAAAAGCCCATCTAGAGAGACATGCTTCACTGTTTTCATGCTCCCTGCCTTGGAGTGAATGCAGCCAAGCTGTGCTCTTCAGCCTCACAATCTAAAATGTGCCCCAGGGCTGGAGATATTACAAACACCATTATGCTGCTCTGCTGTACTAAGACAAGCTCAGCTAACCCAGAAAAACAAGACATTTCTGTGAGGTTGCATCACAATCTGCAGTGGAGCTCACCCAGGGTAAACACTTCCTCTCACCCGCAACAACAGTAAAAAAAAAGGGCTCACAAATACCTCACACTAAATAAGACATCAGACTTTTAAAACGTTATAAAAATGCCATTATAATGTTATAAAGAAGGTTTATGTCTTCAGAATGAAACATGTTTATTAAAAAGGTACAAATCATCAACTGGCTTGATAAGGCATAGAGTGCAGCATATTTTGTTTGATGAAATGTGTTTGAGGATTTTGGTGCCAGTAAACCCATAACAGGCCCCAGAGTCTATTATTAGCAGTGAATTAGTAGAAACTGATGCATTAACTTGACTATGTTGGACAGAGACTATTTGAAATGTTCCTTCCATCATTCTAACATAATTCCAATTGTCAACAACTCCATAACAATCTCTCTAAATTAAACAAATTGTAAGAATGGCAATTCATTCAAAAATAGTTCTACTACCCATATGCACATTAACTGAAGGAGCACTGTGGTAAAAGGCAAGTAACAAACTACATTTCCCAAAAGCCCTGTAAATACTAGAGGACACTGGCTCTTATGATACTTTAGGATTATGATACTCTTGGCAAACACAACCTAGCTCAAAACCCTTAGGCAAGAAGCTCACCAACAACAAGTCCTGTTGTGGGTTAATTCACAAGAGAAACTATTCTTATCACTGACATACGCTTGTGATGGGGCAATGATGAGAGCTTAATCTTAAAAAAAAGCATCTAAAATAGAGATAAGGCTGTTAGCTAAATGAACAGGCGATGAATTGGAGATGTACAGGGTATAAATAACTGCCTGTAATTATATGCCTCCACATTTTCCCCTGCAAATTATCATTTGAAAGTACTTGAGGACATGTGGCACATTTTGTCAAAGCTCTCATAAACTGTGCTCTGTGCCACTCCACAGTGTGTGAATTAAAATGTAAAGAGTGACAAGTGAATGCATATTTCAATTGCCCGAGTAATTTCTGCTAAATGATTTCAGTGGAAAATGCGCCAAATGTCATGCCATAAATGCATTTCCAACCCCCTTCACAACATCCTCACACCATTTTCTACCTCTTTGTCTTAACATGAATAGGATTTCAGGAAATATATTATTATAAAGCTTTTTCTACCCTGATATATTTTCATTTACTTCAGTGGGAGAACACAAACTCCTCATAAAGATTTGATCCTGCAGCCTGGTGAACCAGGAGGTAGTCCTAGTTGTTCAGATGGATCTTATGTAATATCCAAACTCCTAAACAGTTCTCTATTTTAACATTCCAATTCTATTTTTAATGTTTGCTGCATACTATGATGTAATGGCACAATGGCTTATTTCTTATTTTCTTAAAAGTATCTGCAGCATGAGTCATAGAATTTCAGATATTCGTTTATACAGGCACATTAATGGGCACATCCTGCCCAACAACCAAGCAGCTAAGTGTACCTCAGTGCATTTAGTCTTATTTACATTGACCCAGCTCTAATGTTGCACGTGGTTAGCCACCACATCCTTCGAGTAAAACTGGTCATGGCAACAAGCCTTCCTGCTGCCTCACTTCCACAACATTATTCAGGGTGATAAAAAATTGATGCAGAATAATACAGGAAAGTTAGTAAGATCATTTTAGGTGGCATTAGGTAGCTAAATGTATCACGGAGGAGGAAGGGCCCTGGGGCCAGCGGAGCTGTCATCACACTGACTCTCAACTCATTGTACTGGTCCTGCAACCATGGGAACCAATGAGCTCTCTGTCAGGTGCACCTGCCCCAGCCTGACACCTCTATTGCACTCTCTCTCTCATTTCCTCTTTTAGTCATTCTCTTTTAAATCTCTCTTGCCCATGCATATTTTTGCATTCTCTTCCATGTCTCACAAACCATGATGCCATCATTTCCAAAACCAAGCCTCTTCTTACTTGAGGAAGTTGGTTTAATGAAGCCCAGCTGGGGACAAATAATAGGCTGAGCAGGAACTGTCACTGCCCAGAATAGATTGCCCCATGAGCACCAGTCAAATCGTCAGTATGTACAATATTGAAACTACATTAAATGCTAACATTAAAATAGCGTCCATGACCTCCGCAGCATCACAAATTCTCATCTCGCACTCTTCCTTCTCCTCCATAATTAATATCATTCTTTTTAATAAATACTCTTAACACTCACTGCCATTGTGTCTTTTTAATAGGACTTGTAGCTCCAGGCGGCATATAGAGACAATGCAATTACCTTATATTTAATAGGGCAACTTAAAAATTTATGGAAGGAAACTGGAAAGTACATTTGACAAATGACACAACCAACAAAGGTGACAGCTTACTCCTTCAGCGTAGTCTTAAAAAATAAGGCCGAAAAAAAAAAAAGGATACAGCCAAACCATCACATGTCTCCAAGCGCAAACAAACAAATCAGTAGGCTTTGTTGTTCTCCTCCAGCCCCAGCTGCACACAATCCCCCACCGAATCCTCTCTTCCATCTTTATACCCTTTGATTCCCATGTCAGTTTATGACAGGGCGTTCTTATGGAAAGAGCATCTCTGATAGATGTGTGCTTCAGTGAGGAATTCGGCGCATAGTTGTGGTCATGACATCAGAGTCACACATTTTATTGTTGGGCGGTGAGTGTTCCCCTGACAGCCGGGGTCCAGAATTATGTTACTCCTCACAAGAGCTGGGAAACCGGGTTAAGTGGATTTCCTGAAGGCACATGCTAACTTGTACTCAGATCAGCTCCAATGACAGACATATCTGGTATTAAAGTTGCAAGAATGAATGCTTTTAACTAATATGTCTGATCTTTCTAGCAGACCAGGTTCTCTTCTGGTTAGTGGGTTGGCAATACTTTATATTTAGAGAGAAAAACATGAAAGTACATTATTATGAGTTTTTAAAATAGAATATATTGAAACGATATATTCACTTTACAGCATGGCTCCAATGTCAATTGTTTTAAATGCCTTGCAAGACCTTCACAATAGTGAAAGACACATACCCATAACCAGCCAGATACCCCTGTGGAAAATTATGTTAGGTATTCGGTGATTTACAAGTTGTCCAGTCTTAAAAGGCAAGAAATTGATTCATTGCTCACGACTAATTTGAAACATCATGAGGCGAATACCTCAAGAGGTTTTCTAGTCAAACAGAACTGCTGAAACAAAAATATTTAAGTTTCATGGTTTATTGTGAGCTATAAAGCCTTGATCACACAGTGATGATTAGGCAACGTTCCAGAGGGAGTGCTGTCTCCTGGTTGCTTGTTTATCTAAAGAGTCAGTGGAATCACATGAGCAAGAATGAGGCACAATGTACTTCTCCTCAACCCAGCAGGTGTAGAAGAGCAGGCCTCTCGCACTGTAATCAGCACATTGGGAGACAGGATTTGGGTTGCAACAAATTGAAGCCACATGGTGTTTAATGGGCATTAATCATAGAGTGCCATGACCATCCTGCACAAGCCACGACAGTCGCCCCCGAACGAAGTAATCAGTGTCATCTTCTTGAACGATTCCCTTCTCTTCGCATCTGACTCCCAAGTCCCAGACTGAAAGGGGGAAGTGACATTTACGTCATTGGGGGATGAGTGGACCAGTTACCATCCCTGTCACCCCTTTCACAAGAGGCACTCTTTTCAGATCAGAGGCAGGCTGTAGAGAAGGAACTGTGCCAGCATCAGCGCATAAGCTGCCAATAGAATCCTCCCCTGAGATTGAAATGGGGGAAGTGTGACTTATATCGCACAAGCCGAGCACATTGCAATGGGCATGATAGTAACACAGAACCATAACAGGCATGCAGGAAGAATGACTTGAGGGACCTGTTTGTAGAACACCCTGTCCCAGCCTTCACTCTGCTGGCCTGGGACTGAAGATGAACCTCTTGCTTGAGGGCCACAGCGAGGTCACTGAGTTCAGCTGTCTTTTGCATTGTAAGGCAAGTCCGCCTACTTGTCCTTCTGTTCTCTCTCTTTCCTCTGCTAAAGAAAAACAAGAGCAGATTCTCCATGATAGCACTGTGAGTCAAGCTCGCTCTATCTGTTCCAATCTCCGCACTGTTATACAAGTCAAGAAGCTGGCGCTTAGCTGGTGTCTGAGTCAGTCTGCAAAACACATCCAGGCCCGTCTGTCCAGTTTTCACTCATTTTCTCTCTAACATGCCTTTTCACCAATTTACTTCAGCCAAGGGGGAGGGTGGTTGTTAAAAGTACCCAGGCAGTTTGGTGGGGACTTTGACACAGCAATGGCAGCTATTTGGGCTGAAATGAGAGCTTTACAGCTGTGTAATTGATGGGCTCAGACAGCACAACCACCGTGCAGTGCCATTACAATGCTAGAGACATGCACTCCTTTTATAGAAGCCCACCATATATAAACATACCAACTCAAGGTTGAGGAGTCAGGAGACTTCAGACAGAAATGGCTATTAACACCCAATCAGCAATGGCATCAGTCAGAATGAAACCTAAAATAACACGTTTTGGCCACTTTTTTGGTCTTCACTCAAATTCCAGATGGTTGGCTAGAGAGTACTGGAATAATATACACTGTTGAGCATCCCCTCAGATAATTTAGCAGGAAAACATTTTTTTTCTTCCTGAATATTAGGTAATGCAACTGGAAGAGTGTCTCCCTGTAATGGTCTTTGGTAGACATTTAGTGAGAAAACCGCTGCTTTCACCAGTATCCTCTAACCAATAACCTATTGCTTTCTCCTAGGGTGGTAAACAGCTTTTCCTGTGCAGCAGTCTTGTAACACGGCATCACTCCTTCCACCCCTGCAAACCTTACTTTCAGTCTTGATTTATGATGAAATTTTATGAAATGTGCACTACGCAATTCACAAGTGAAGAATGAGTATATAATATTTCTTTCTGCAGACCAAGATGAACTCATTTAGGGTGTCCACATTTAAATGGAGCTTTATGGGACAAATTTTCAAAGCATAAATTTCAGTAATTTTTCAGCAATTCAGTAATGTCCAGAATTTAACCTATGATTCAACCTACTGTTATCCAGACAAAGTGATAAAGTTAAATCTGTAACATGTACTGGATGAATGGAAAAATAGATTTAGTTTGGAATTTTGCAAAACCCAATGTGTGGCAAGCAACTTTCAGGAAGTCAAGGAGTTTCAGACCAAAGAGAAGTTGCTTTTCCGTAACCCCAATGACATTTTCAATGAACAAACCACATTCAGTGACACAAATGTATGCTTAAGTCTCGGTCAAAGATGACACTTGAGTCCAGGAATTAATGCAAGAGCTCCTCTCACATTCATTGCTCATGGTCACACTTCTAGAAAAGGGAGTATCACAGCAGTTAAAAGTAAGAGAAATGATTATTTGTCTACCCCAACAGTACTTTAAGAAACAAACATACAAACAAAAAACTGTGTATTAGATGTCCTGTTGTCTTTCTGAAGAGTGGGTCTAGTGTTGCTATACCACAAACACTGAGAAAAGCTGTTTCGAGGGGTGTAGTGCTGATTCACCACTCCAGGGATAACAGTGGCGTGGTCATACAATTCTTTGGCCTTTTGATATCCACTCTGCTGTGTCTGCACTGGGCTGTTTTTAAACCAACAGCAACGTCAAGGAGGCTGTGCCGCTACTGAAAGCCTTACTTCAAGACAAAGAGTTGGTTAACAGTGGCACAACAGTGGTTAACGTAACAAATGAGTCACTCACACACTGCAAAAGTGAAGCAAGCAGGGCAATATGCTGATTCAACCACGACCATGCTCCATTTCCAACTACACAGGAGGATTTTACCCATGATCAGAGTGCATCACCAAACCATTAATAGAGCAGAAAGTTTGACATTTTGCGGCTCTCCCCTAAGACCCGATAGAATAATATTATTACTGGAGAGAGAGTGCCCTGCCCTCCAACCACTCCTGTAATTAAGAGTGAATACAGGCCACGGGGGAACAATCCTGGGGGCCAAGAATATCAATCAGTCACCCCGCAGTGTTTCTCTGGGCTCTGCTGGCTGGCCCACGCCATAGAGAACACAAGCCTGTTTGCTCTGTGGCGCCTGTCCCTTTAACTGTCACTCTGCTGGAGACAGACATGCGCGGGAGATAATAACAGCCCCCTCCACAAGCCTCCTGATGTATTAATATTGAAGTGCAGGACTAAAGTGGCCCACTACACTCAAGTCTGGCAGCCAAGGCCACATAATCCAGCGGAAACGGAGAGGGAGGGAGAACATTTAAGCCACTTGAGTCCTAAGGACATAGTCGTATTTGCAAAAACAGGACCCTGTCTTTACGCTTTGCTTGTTGGAAGAGCTTGTAAAGTAGCTTGTGTCCCACACATGAAAAAATTGTGCCGCCTAGGTGCCAACTTTCCCAGAAATAGAATTTCCATTTCCCATAGGAGGAACACAGTCAGAGTCTCTCTCTAAAGACACCAACTGCAAACAATTCTTGATGCTAAGATCTTTATCAAAGCAAGGCCTTTTTCATAAATTGAGCCTATCTGTGTAATGCAATTAAAGCCTTTACTTCCAGGAATCTGATGGAGAGACAAAGCGTCTTTGGTGTCTGGCTCAAGCATAGAGGGTGGAACTGTCACAGCTGTGTGAAAAAGGAGAGGAAGCCACTGTGGCATCATAATTATGGCATCTTCAGTAAAATAACAGCATCTCCATTTCCTCTACATGGCTGCTCTTTACCCCCTGGCTTTGTGCCTTTAACCCAACGGCTGGCCAAAGCAGGATGAATTTTTACCCTTTTCAGATACATTTTTTAGTAGTCTTCTAAAGTCTGTTTATTTCTGAAATTCATTTGTACAGACTTTCACCAGAAAATTATTTTAATTGTACAGCTATAATTACAATCAATTTATGCAGTCATTTTTAGCATGTAAGAGGTTGTTAAAATAATTATTATTCATCCCTTGACAGAGCAGCTACAACAGTGTTAAAAAACTCAGAAATGGAAATTTATTGAAGCCCAATTTTCAAATGAAAACAATTAAATATGAGATAAATTTGAAAATAAGACATATACTGAGACTGCGTACTGTGATGTATAAATTGCAAAGATGCAAGGTCACAGTTTTGCGATTATAAAGACCAAAATGTGAAAGTTTGAGATATTTTATGATTTGAGATGTAAGTCACAATTACATAGTAGGGAGTTACAATTGATAAATGAATCTTAAGACAAAATATAGTTGAGAGGAATCAAGTTTTAAACGTTGAAAACACAAGTGTCAGACAACACTAAATTCTCATTCTATGTCTAAATCTTTCTGTCTCTATTCCTGGAAAGGCCTCAAGTGTGCATTCATTGGGGACATATTTTTCCAACATTTTTCAAGTGGCTTTGGACATCTGTGGAGCTGCCGAAATCAGAGTGAAACAGGATATATTACATTAAAAGAACAAGCAGGTTTTTGATGCATTTACCAATCCTTTCCACAGAGTTATTCAATATTATCCAAGCTGAAACTGAAGGTTCATAGTATCACTAATGAAGATGCAACTATGACAATCACAGAAAGTCAGTGAATGCAAAATATTGGGTGACATTCCAAATTGTGATGCTCAAATCCACAGAGTGACTACTACTGCAGACGCCGGAACTGCATCAGTGATGCTGGAGGAAGTGGTAATGTAAAGGTGTGAACTCGACTCACCAAAGATTGGAGCTACAATGCCACAATACTGCACACTACTAACTCGCTCTCACACACGTACACATCCACCCACATGCAACAGCAAATTGCTCTCTTTGTGTGAGGAGACAAAGGAAGTTAGGTGAAAACTGAGAATTGTTTTTTTCTCAGTTTGCTCTGACTAGAAGGTAGGCCCTGGGTTTTCCGGCGGTGGAATTGGGGTCTGCCACATAGACTTGGGTTGAGAACAAGCACTGATTAACAGTTACAGGCTTGGAAACTTTGGATACCACTGGAGGAAAAAGAAATGGAGGCCAGATTTCTCCATACCAAATATTACCCATGGAAAAGCTGGGCACTAGCACACATAAACAAGAATATTTGCACAAATAAGTACAAAGCACTTTCTGATGGCATTGTCATTTTTTTCCTCTCCCTTGTTGTGAGTCTCTTTGAAAAAATATTTTTCCAAGCTTCTTGGAAAATGGAAAATCAAGCAGCTCTGCCGTTTTCCACATCTGTCATAATGTGACAAGTCCTCTGGTCATGTTCATTTCCAGAGACAAGTCCACAGTGTAATCTGACTGTGAATTTCCATTTCTAGAAGACACAACTACATCACAAGTGCAGCACAGTGGGGACAGAACCATTCATTCACAATTTCTCAGCCTCTCCAAGCACTGGGATGAAACCCCTTAATACAAAATTAAGATAATTGTTTTTCCAGTTCCATTGACATCTTACATGGAAGGCTTTACATCTGATGCCTTCCATGTACCCAATACTTCCCACTCAGCTTGTTCCGTATCATAGCTACATTCAGCTGACTCTTGTGTGAAACCGGGAACTATGAACAGCAAAAACAGATATGAGTTGAAGCAGTACTGTTAAGTTTAGCTTAGGTTAGAAAGATCCACTAGAACCCTGTGATAATGCAGATCATCCATGTGGACTACAATATTTATCTACAATTTCAAGGAGGGGCAATGCCAAAGACAAAATAATGAGTATGTATTTTATTACTTTTTTCATGAATCTTCTCAACACACAATTTACTTTGGTTCTGAAAACAGGAGATGGAGTGCTCAGGAATAGTTCCGTCATGTTGCTGTCAAATAAGACAGATGTCCTGCCAACTGAAGCTCACAATGCTTGGCCAACCTGCGAGTTCTTCTCATTGTTCCACCTCCCGTGATAGCATTTTCATTTTATGTTTGAAGCTTACTGTATCTTAAATTTAATGCACAATTATTGTTTTTCTGTTGTTTTAGGAGAGGGTTGGGCTCAAGGTTTAATACACAGTCTCCTAATTTATAGTTTTATTTTCATTATTCTATTTATTTTTTTTGCTTATTCCTTTTGTGCCGAACCCATATCGAACTCCAAAAACCAATGTAAGTACAGTACCAAACTGACTTTTGTGTACTGCTACACCCCTAGGTCTCACTGTATGTAATTGAGCATAAGGTAATTTGTGACTTCAATCAATATTGCATATGATTTATGAAAAAGAAAACATTAATTTTGTTCATGGATTGGACTATACTGGTCCTGTTGTATGAATCTGATTCAATCTAAAAAAAAAACCTTGTCACAATAACCAGTTTGTTCATCATGCTAGACTTACCTGATGAACAGAATATTTTTCTACTCTGTTTCTGCATTTATCTCATCACATTAAATTCAGACTACAAGCTAAAAATGCTACATTTATTTTTGTCAAAAACACAATTTTCAACCCCCTATATTGAAGCAAAAGATTCAACTTATGCTTTAACATAACTTTCAAGACAATGCTGTGTTTCAATAAAGTGAGTGTGTGAGTTATTCCAAAAGCCAAGCATTGTCTATCAGCACTTTTCAAGATGAAAACACCAACCATGCCCAGCCACAAATCAAATGTGCCAGTCCTAATGGCCATTGCAATTTCAACAGGCAATTTCCCCTCCAATTTCAGTCTTGAAAACACATCTGCCACACTCAAACAACCTGAATGTTCATTTCACCTAACAGACACAAAACCCTCTTTTTTTTTAGCTTTCTTTGCACACAAACGTGTAGCAGTGTATAAGAGGACAGTTCAGCTGATGTCATAAGTTGACTGTCAAAGGGGAAGCCCTCTCTTAGAGGATCATCTCCAGACAATGAAGTGTATGCTTAAGAAAAACTGAGGTAAACGTAGAGCAAATTCAATTCGGCGCAAAAGAAAGATGAAAAGCGGGATGAGCCTCCAAAATCCAGAGATGTGAGTCTGTTATGTAACACCCAGGATGACCTCTTTTGTGTCTCTGACAATGCAGACCTCCTAGCAGATGAAGAGGACGAGGTGTCACTGAGGTCCACCGTCTAACTCGGTTGAGAACCTCGCTGTGAACTCTGGCAGTGTGTATGTGACTTACATAACAGATGCTGTGCTGTCTCGCTGGGGCGTAAGGGTATACAAACCACGCTCTGCGAATCTCTATGTGTGTGTTTCAGAAGGGTGGAGGGGTACACTAGCTTCTCTGTTAAGAGTCTGAGGTCACTGCTGGCCCCAATCACAAACAAGTCCTCATCATCTGGCCTGGAGCTGGAACGCACACATGAGGCCTCTTGAATGTTTAAGTGTGTATGCATGCTGTTTGTGTACGTCTCTTAAGGGTGTGTACGCATCACGAGAGAGCTTGTTTGTACATGTGTATTTACATTTATCCCCGGAGACATGTCAAACTTGGGTTAAGAGAAGTAAATAAACAGACAAACAAACAAACCACATAGGCAAATCGTGGGTGTTTTTTATGTATTTAATTCGTATTTTTCAATGAAATAAAGCAATAACGGATACTCTGTTGTTAGCGGAGGTCTTTCTGGCCCACTAAATGTATTTGCATGTGTGGTTACAATTGAGCTACAGTATAAATGATTTTGTTTTCACATTATACATTATACATGACACCATATTTGAAGGAGTACATGCAACAAGAATCAATAAAACATAGAATGGTAATGTAAAACTATAAAACCTGTTTCAAATTATTATAAAAAAAACTGTAGTAGTGTCTTAATGATCATTCGAACAATAAATATACACAAATTAAAATTAAATAAAAAAATAAGTTCAGCTGTTTTGAATATGACAAGTTAATTAAGGCACCATAACATTATAATGTACAGTACAATAATTATATGTATAATTAATGTATGTATAATGTTATTACAGTTAAACAATAAAATATTAAACACTGATTAATTCTAATAAATAAAAACCGTAATATCACCCAGTAACCAACATAGTGTGCATCCCAAGTTCATTTGTACCACTGAACATCTGCTAGTTAAAGTCTGTCTAGCATCTCTTTCAATAATCCTTTGTGAGTAAGTGGTGTATGATATTTTCCAACCAACTGCTAAAGCCGTCTACCTAAAAACAATTCCTAATAATAGTTAATTATAGAACGGAACATCCTAATAATGCATAATCTTTAACACTTTTGTGAAATCTGTCCCAAAAAACAGTAACTGCTAAAATGGCCACGTCATTGGAGCACCTGACTGAGCCACGGTTTATGATTAATATAGAAAGCACACCCAAACACGACATAATCTCTGACGCTTTATTAAACCCATCTGAGAGCTGCTAAAACTGCCACGTCACAGCTGCACCTGATTAGCACGTGTATAATCTAAAAGTAGTTTTGGGGTAAATTTAGAACAGAACACCCAAATAATACCAAAACTGGATTGTAACACTTCTCGAGCAAAACAATGTTGATCCCATTTGAACCCAGATTAGCCGCTCATGTACCTATTGTTGTGGAGTTCTACTGTAGTGAAATGTGACTCCGTCAAATCTGTTTGAGAATCTCAGATGTAGACGTCACGCATTCCAAATGTGTTGATACGGATTTCAAAGGGGGGGGGGTTAATTCCAAGATACCATTGTTACTGTGTAAAATATGTGCTAAATGAATTCCAGGCACGATCACTTATTTGCTGTATAAGCCTGATTCAATATCCACAGCCCTGTTTTGGAACTCTGGTGTATTTACAGTATACCTGACCCAGATAATACAAGCATATGACTTCTAGAAGGGAAAAAGTTATTATTGCTAAATACATTACATTGACCACATACACACTGTAAAGTTGCAGGAGTAACAACAACACTTCAATAAAAGAGTGAACTGTTTTTATTATAATCCAGTGTGAAATTGGCCCTTTTCAAATTTCCAGGCATATTTTTAGTGTTGTTGTTATAGTGTTTTTTGTACAATGAATGTTTATTAAGAAACCGATATGATTGCATGTTATATATTGTATATTTAGTATAGGTTTTGCCATGAATATAGCAATAAAAAAATAAATAAAATTTCCAGGCAAGTCGTCATAATTAGTTAAACTGTGTGGCTAAAGTAATGGATGAAAAATTAAAAAAAATTATATTTCCTTTTTTTTTTTTTTTTTTTACACAATAATAAGAGACAAAAATCCATGTAAACATTTCTATGATTTGTTATATTAAGATATTGATTAAATGTACATAAAAAGAAGTTTGCCATCATCCTTTAGCTGGTAGTTAATAATTAGTTTTTTTGTAATCACATGGTAAAGAAATAAACCGTTTTTTTGTTGTGTTATAATTGTAAACATTAATGTAATAAATGAAATGTTCGATACACACTGCATAGAATTTTTGTAAATGCTGTTGAGCTAATTTAGTTGTTTAATGTGGTTGTCACTCCTGTAAATTAACAAACTGTGAATGTAAAATACAGGATTAAACATCATAAAGTGACTTGATAGAATTTAGCTGCAATGTGTACAGGCGTTTTGCCTCTACAAGACATTATTTTTTAGTATCGCTCTTGTCAAAATACATTCTGACAACCATAAATCCACCCATTTCAAGCGTTAACAAGAAATAACATTCAAACTGAACTTTGTCCACCCTGCATATTATACAATCGGTCCAATTCCATGACACATTAGGAATCTATCAACAGTTCCTTTTCCATTTTCCATTGCTAAAAACACTTAACCGGTCTTTAATTACTTTTGGATCAACAAGCGCTGAGTAGATGACTGCCAGATCATGAGGTCACAGTATATGAGACACGCACATATGCAACTGTATACACACACACACACACATTATGTAGTGTTGCATCTCATGCTGATGACTGGAAGAAGTAGGGAAAAGGAGCATAGCAGTTTTTTTTTATATCACTATTAAACGAGCCATGAAGGGGCCACCCTAAGTTGTCTCGGAAAGAGGCCCCCCAGTCAGGAATGTAGTGGCCGTGCCGCCCAGGGCATCTGCATGCTGGAGGAATTTCCAGCGTTCTTATAAAACTGATAATGGGATGTGTACACAGCAGGAGTGGAAAATCAGAGGTGCGTTACGAGGTTTTCCACATTCCACCCTCTCCATGGGCCAGACATGCATGGCCTGCATATGCTGCAGTCTGAGTGTGTGAGGATCTCAGTGTGTTTATGTCTACCTGCTGACGGGATATCCCTACAGGCAGGCCACTGGTGGGTTTTTGTAATGCCTTAAGAGTTTTTGGGTATACGCTGAAGAACTTGTTATGGATGTGGAACACTATAAACCATTTTTTTATTTATGTGAAAATGTAAAATTTCCGCTGCGGTGACCCCTGATTAATAAAGGGACTAAGCCGAAAAGAAAATGAATGAATGAATAAATGAATGTAGACTAACATATTTTATATAGTCTACTATTTAAAGGTTTATGATTGATAATTTTTTATTATTTATTTTTGATTATAACTTATTGAATATAACAAGCTCATGTTTTTATTTGATTCAACAAACATTAATTTTTTTTTTTTAATTCTATTTTAGTGACCGTTTACAGTTTTCGACTAAACACTTTTTGGTCATACATTAAAATGATAACAGTATTTTGGGGGCTTAAAATACAAAGTTGGTTTAAAAAAGCAAATATTTGAAAATGATGCAGATGTTAAATAGGTGTATACTACAAATGTGTGAAAACTTGTAACCTCCAAGCATGTTGACAACCAAAGTTCATAGCGTTTATTTGTACAACGTGACATCGCAACTATAGACCCTTTTCACAAGACTGTTATGACGCATTTAACGGTCATCATAATCTTAAATCGTTGAAAGTTTTTAATATTTTTCTTTTTTTTTAAACGTATGTACATTTATATGTATTCACGTATGTATTATATTATCTTTGCATCAAATTACAAAAAACGAATTACCGTTTGTTTGAGTTGTTTCTAATGCAGCGTCTATGGGGGCAGGACAGTTAATTTGAAGTTGTTTTCTCTTCTATCTGCCGTTATCAGTCTCACATATTTTTTCCTTTCTCTGAAGGTCTTGATAACACCATCGTGGAGTTTTTTACATTTTTTTTATTGTTTCAGCAAATATGATTGTAAAAAAATTATTTGTTGTACTCTCCCTTCATAAATCATTCTAAAATGCTGATTCGAATTTGAATTATTCAAAACATTCATATATCTGGAAATTCATTAATTCTTCTGGAAACTGTAATACTATTTTCAGGATTATTTAATAAATAAGATGTTTGAAAGAAATATAAATCTTTTGTAACATACATTCATTTATTCATTCATTTTCTTTTCGGCTTAGTCCCTTTATTAATCAGGGGTCGCCACAGCGGAATGAACCACCAACTTATCCAGAATATGTTCTACGCAGCGGATTCCCTTCCAGCTGCAACCCATTACTGGGAAACACCCATACACTCTCATTAACACACATACACTACAGACAATTTAGCTTACCCAATTCACCTATAGCGCATGTCTTTAGACTTGTGGGGGAAACCGGAGCACCCGGACGAAACCCACGCGATCATGGGGAGAACATGCAAACTCCACACAGAAATGCCAACTGACTCAGCCGAGGCTTGAACCAGCGACCTTCTTGCTGTGAGGCGATCGTGCTACCCACTGTGCCACCGTGATGCCCTCTTTTGTAACATAAATATGTAACATAAATAGCTCGATATATTGATTTAATACATCCTTGCTAAATGAAAGTGGCAATTTCTTTAAAAGAAATTTATTAAAAATGCAAAACCATTTACACATACTACTACTCTTTCCTATAACAATTATGCATCATTACATGTAATAACCATAAACCAAACAGTTATCAGTTTTGGGTGAATTGTTTATCAATATTACTTAGGATTTGCCTGTAATACCAAAACCAAAATACTTAAGCTTTTGTTGCCGACAGAGGTCTTAATAGTAACTACGGTTTCATTCTTAAAGCCCACATGCATCCTGACTGATGCAACCAATGGCTGGCTATATTAATACAGTCCAATAGCAAAGCCAAAAGCGGATCCCCTTTTCCTCCAAGGACACCCGTATTTACTTTCAACCTGGGCAGCTTTAGTCGTCTCCACTGGTGATAAATGCAGACAGAAAGCAAATAAAGATCTAGTTTCTCCCACTGAGAATGGCTTCCTGCTCGGCTTTTGTGTGGTGTGACTGTACGCAGATGGACGAGTGGCAGTCTTTTCTCCTCGCTATCGCAAAGCGACCTCCCTTAACTGGCTTGAGAGACAAACAACATGAGCTGCACTCAGTTCAATGGGCATTTGGGGATATGGGGGCCTTCCCTGGTGCAGACTTTTGCAGCAATTTTAGAAAATGTCTTCTTGCTAATACCGTTATTTCATGTAATTTAACATAATGTGGTGGCTTGGGTCAGAAGCTGATGTCTAGATATAGATTACGGTAATATGTGAACATTATTTTGCTCAAGTCCTTGGCAGACAATGCTATACTGTTCTGTACAATGGGTGATTTCAGGTTAAGCTTGTAATAATATAATATAATATAATATTAAAAAAAATATTGTTATTTATAAAATACATTTATTTTATTTTATATTTTTGTTATATTTTTTATTATATTTATAACCAAATTTTGTTTAACAAGGACACATTAAATTGATAATAAATAAAGAGCAAAAACATTTATAATATCATAAAAAATATCCCAAAGTAATTTTTGTTTCTCCTGCTCAAAGAATTCTGTAAAAAAGGCATAAAATCTCCATGAAAATATTAACCAGCAGAAGATTTGTTGAAAATTTAGTTTGGCAATCAAATCAATAAATTACAAAAAATATATTACATAAATAAATTACATTTAAAATAAATTCAATTATTCAGTTCAATATTCAATTTTTAAATACTTCTGCTTTTACCGTACTTTTTTCAAATAAATACTGACCGTTACTTAAAAACATTAATAGTAAACATCATTTAAGTGTACAGTAAAATCATAAACATACCAGTACCAGCCACTACTACTGAATACTGATGCAAAAAAATTAATATCTGTATATTCAGATTTTAAACACTGCTGCTCACCAAGGGCAGGAGTCGAAGGCCAATGATGTCCAACCATGAACAACAGTCATGCTACAATGTCAACAGATAAGTGTCGAGCCCAGAGCGCTACTGTATGTGGTTAGATCTGTGTCGCACCGTAATGAGGGCTGCAATGCTGGCGGCAGTTTTTCTATTTCCTCCTCTCTGTCCTCCCACTTACATACACACTGCTGTCTCTCCATCTCCACACACATAACATGTACCCCACGGCAGCATTAACAAACTCCTGTGGTTTTTAAATAGAGCAGCACAATCTCAGTCACAGCAACCCACGGCTGCTGCCTCTCCATCTGCCTGCCGAATTTTTTTTTTTTTTTTCCCTGTTTCCTTCCATTTCTTTTCTGTCTGTTCTTCCCTCTGACTCAACTCATGGCTCCTTCCATTCACAGGCTAAAAATATAAGTGAGGCCCTCACCTTGCCTCGATGTCAGCACGTCAGTAGGCTGAATAAACGTCAGCTGCTCTCTTCTCTTTAGCGGTTGAAGATTTCAGGTGCATGGCTTCCATTAGAATAACCTCTCCTTTTCTATTAATGTGAATCTACCTGTTCCCGAATCCGAAGTAAGATTCGCATAGGAAATGTCACACACACACACACTGTCTCTCTAAGGCATGAGGATCTTGAAACTTGGATAAAGAAAGATGATTCATTACCATCATTATTCTATAATTTTTAATGTTTACAATATGTTGCAGTACTAAAAAGCTATGATGAAGGCACAACATTTAGCTGTGGTAAAGTAATAGTTCACCTGAATAGTATCACATAATTTACACAGTCAAGGTGTATATGCCTAAATTGATAAAAAATAGAGAGAAAATGCATGGATTTACATTTCAAATTAAATTTGTTCTTTTGATGTTTCTACTTCTCAAAGAATTCTGTAAAAAAATAAAATATATAAATAAATATAAAAACTCCATATTAGGCAGAAGAAGATTGGAGTAATGGTTGTTGAAATTTTGAAAATTCTAGTTAGCCATCCCAGGACTAAATTATTACATTATTATATTATATAATTATTAAAATAAATATTACATCAATTATATTTTAAATAAATTTAGTTCAGGGCGACACGGTGGCTCAGCGGTTAGCACTGTCGCCTCACAGCAAGAAGGTTGCTGGTTTGAGTCGAGTGTGAATGAGTGTGTATGGATGTTTCCCAGTACTGGGTTGCAGCTGGAAGGGCATCCGCTGTGTAAAACGTGCTGTATAAGTTGGCCATTCATTTTGCTGTGGCGACCCCTGATGAATAAAGGGACTAAGCCGAAGGAAAAGAAATAAATGAATTTAGTTCAGTGTTCAATTATAAAGTACTTCTGTTTTTACTGTACCTTTTCAAATAAATAATCAAATAATAATAAAAAGCTGTTGACGGCACATTATTTAGCTGTGGAAAATTATAGTAATAGTAATCAGAGTAATAATAAATAATATTCTGTCTCTTTCCAGCTTTGTAATGGCAGTGAATGGTGGCCATGTTGATCCAGACAAATTTATGCTGTACTAGCTAGAAAATGATTCAAAACCGAAAAGACTGTTGTTAATATTCTGAGCATAAATAGATTTCAGCCCCTCCATTCAAACTCTGTTACCCCAAAACTACGACACTTCACAACATTTATAAAGAGAATCAAAAATTATAATAAATCCATATGAGGACAGAATTTTCATTCTGGACTTGACTGACCCATCTGACCTAAATAAAATATAAGATATTTCAGTTTTCAGCTATTTAAATTTTTTGTTGAAGTGCTAATAATATTCAAATTTATTGGTAATACTTTAGTTTAAGTAACAATTCTCACTATTAACCAGTAGCTTATACCTATCTATTATTGAGATATTGACTGCTTATTTGTTCTAATAAAGTACTTATTCTGCATTTTATTCTACATCCCTAACCCTACCATAATAACTATTAATAAGCAGCAAATTAGGAGTTTATTGAGGCAAAAATCACAGTTAATGGTTTAATAATAGCAATAATAGTACCTTAAAATAAAGTGTGACCCATTTAAATCAAATTTGTAAGTAGACCATTAAAAGTAAAATCACACAAGAAAAGTAGTACATTAAAACTACAGCTAAAATTAAAATGAACCATATAAAAATAAAAAGTAATTCAAAATATGAATAATATTAATTATACTTAACACTAGCTAGAATGTACATGAAATGCAACACACTCAATGTGCATGTGACCAGCCTTATTCTCCACAAACCTTTTAAGAAAGGTTTTGTTGAAACGATTGCCTATAAAATCTCATGTCCAGCATAGAGTGACTCATTCGCTGGATCATACGTTTTATAGGGTACAATCCACCAGCCTGCTGTGTAAATTCAGATTTTTTCTACATTAATAATGGAGGCCACAGACTCAGAGAGCAGACCAAGACTGGGTGAGAAAAAGAAAAGGGGAATCAAATTTGATCTGTCTGACAGTGCTGTGTGAAAAAAAGAAGAAGAGATTAAAAAATACCTTACTTAAAAAAACTTTTACCTTTGAACCATGCCAGTTCAAGCAAGGTCACCTGATAAATTTATGCCTGTGCAATAAAAACCTGTAAATATATGCTGTTAAAAGTCAAATCTGTACCTGGGAAAGATCTGCACCGTGAATTGCTTTTATGTGAATCTCGATCGTGGCAAACTGATTTTCCGGCATGAAATGGGCCTGGAATGTGGTTTATTCAGGCCAGGAGAGACAGGTGGTCTCACCTGTGATTTCATAGAATAAACCCACCATTTTCCTGGCTGTTCTTAAGCATCTCCGATTTGCAGAATCTCCAAAATCCACCTCACCTGAGGAAGAGTCTCTGTGTGTCTTTCATCTGAGTCTCTCTGTGTTGTCTGTTCATCCTTTCGGGCTGAGAATGTCATGAGACTCGCTGTCTCTTTCTCTCTATATGATGTCTTATCTGACCCCAGGCCTGGGCTAATGTCAGTGGGCCATCTGTGATAGGAACCCTGGGGCCCGAGTGGCAGAGGGCCACATGCCTGCCTGCCCACTTCCTGATTCAGCCCACACACTGGGCCTGGCCACTGCTATGACTGCACACACACATGCAGTATGATGCACACAAACACATACAGACACAGAAACGCTGCCGGCGGTACACACTCCAGCACTGAAATCGACATTAACATGCTATAAGTCCAGGGTTCAGCATGACTGAACTCACTGCCCACTCTCTGCTGCTGTACTTGGGGTTCTTCATATTTTGCATTTCAGAGCATACAGAGAAATTTATATCAGCTGTAATATCAGGGACTAAAATTAAAACTCACTGATAGCATGTACTGTGCATAAAAGTGTTACTCGCCAGTTGGCCAATACTGTATACTGTATGGTTTAGTGTGATTTTCAAATCACAAAGACTGTATTATAAACATAGTCTGGTGGGCAGCAGTGTGGTCTTTTCACATGAGCAAAGCATGCTGTGACTTGTGTTCCGAGTCGCTTATAATGAAAACAAATTCAACTTACCCTAATATTCTCACAAGTTTGTAGATAAGAGTGCATGATTAGTGTTTCTGTTATCAACAAAAAAAATTATTTTAAAACAGGAAATTTTCCTCCAGTTTTCAAAAAAGTTAAAAGCTTGAAGCGTGATTTATAAATAATAATAATTTACAGCTAATGTTCATTAAATACTTTAAAATGCAGTGATATTATTCAATTCAGTGGTATTTGGTATCACTGATTCATCTAATTTTAATAGTTTGATTTATTATTAGTTACAGTATGCTGCTACCTGCTGCTGCTGCTGCTGCTACTACTACTTCTACTAATAATAATAATAATAATAATAATAATAATAATAATAAATTAATAAAAATAA
>CAIGQV010019088.1:1382264-1449846 GCA_903798115.1 Danio jaintianensis
TTGTTGTTGTTGTTGTTGTTGTTGTTGTTGTTGATAATAATAATAATAATAAAGAAAAAAAAATTAGATATGCTTCCTCAATTAGTTCTGTCTGTTTTAATTTTTATTTTTATTTTTTTTTTTATTAAATAATGCACATACAGTTTTATAGCTAGTATATAGTGTTTTCATCTTTACTCCATGTATACAATCACCTAAGGCAGGACACCACTTATTATTGTACAAACCAAATCAGGAACTTAATATCTGCATTATATTCGTCTTTTCCACCTTCTCTCTCTTTCTCACTGAAGTGTGAGTCACTGAGTGCTTGCCCATTTGGCTCAGACTAGGTATCCAGGTCTCACTGTTTGCCACAGCTATCTGGCATTAGCCTGGACCGAACAGAAGGTATAGAGAGCTTAGCCCAGCCAGAGCCCAGGCCACAGACACAGAGAGAGGACGCAGGCAGGGTCTGTCCAACCTCCATCCACACACCTCCACACTCCTCTGGCACTCAGATCAGTGACATTTGCGTCACAAGGCACAGCTAGAGTAGGTCTGAATGAAAGCCTAAGCATTCATTATGAAAACCTGGCCATGCTGTTTCCATCAGACCCTGCTGTATTTGCCCTGTAGTTGCTCATCTATGGTTTCTAATGACGACAGCAGTGCATTACAGCAACCATTTTTTTCTGGCTTTGATTACTGACAGTTTTGTATAAAATGTATAAAAAGGTGATAAACTTTTAATTTAATTGTTTTGTTTTGTTCATTTTCCTTGTGCTTTGTTCCTGATTTATCATGGGTCACCACAGCGGAATGAACTGCCTTTATTTTATTTTATTTTATTTTATTTTTTCTGCTTTGTCCCTGATTTATCATGGGTCACCACAGTGGAATGAACTGCCTTTATTTTATTTTATTTTATTTTATTTTATTTTATTTTATTTATTTTTTTTCTGCTTTGTCCCTGATTTATCATGGGTCGCCACAGCGGAATGAACTGCCTTTTTCATTTTATTTTATTATTATTATTATTATTATTATTATTATTATTATTTTTATTTTTTTATTTTTTTTCTGCTTTGTCCCTGATTTATCATGGGTCGCCACTTAAACTGCCTTTATTTTATTTTATTTTATTTTATTTTATTTTATTTTATTTTATTTTATTTTATTATTTTATTTTATTTATTTTTTATTTATTTATTTATTTATTTTTGGTATTTATCAATTTGTTTAATCATTTTCATCATTATTTCTGTTTTTATTTTATTTTATTTCAATAATTTTCCTTCTGCTTTGTCCCTGATTTATCATGGGTCGCCACAGTGGATTGAACCACCTTTTATTTTATTTTATTTTATTAATTTTCCTTCTGCTTTGTCCCTGATTTATCATGGGTCGCCACAGCAGAATTAACCGCCTTTATTTTATTTTATTTTATTTTACTTTATTTTTTGCTATTTATCAATTTGTTTAATCATTTTTATCATTATTTCTGTTTCGGGGCATTAATGTTTCATGGTTTTTATTGATAACAGCTGAACATTTCAGCAATATATAATATAATATAATATAATATAATATACAAAACAGTTAAACTTAAAAATATGTTTTGCCATTATTAATAATGAAGTAATGGTAATAAAATCAAAATAAGGATTTATAAAATGATTAAAAGACATTTCAGTGCAGTACTTTTTAACGTTTTTTTATGCAAATGAATAAAATAAAATATCACGTTATACAATATAATACAAAAATGCTAAATATTATATTATAAATACAGCTACCGTACAAAATATAATAAGACCAGTTGTAGTTTGCTATGTTCACACTAATTGTACTGATGGAAATAAGATGGAAAATGGAAAGTAAAACACAAATGCACTAAAACAGATAACTTAAAAAATATATAATAGATCAGGAAACAGCCACAAAATATGCAGACCATCTACACGTCAGCATAATTAATTCACAGAATAGCCACATTTACTCACATAAAGGTCAGAGGAGTTAATGGGGGCAAAATGCCAGTCGTGTCACCATGGACACACGGCTTCTCTCCTGTGCATCTCTCTAATGCAGTCTTGACTTTTCACCCACACCGATGCTCACTACACATTTATTCAAGAGTATACAGATGCCAACCCATTGTCAAGACACAACAAAACGAACAACTATTTCATCGGCATATGTTAGCACCTGACAAAAAGTTGCCTCAGTATCATCACAGGGTTTCTTGGGATAAAAGAAAAGTGTGTGGATGTGCTGACTGAGGAGCAAGGTCATAGATCATGATTCACTGATTTTGGTAGATAATTCTGATTTTGCTCAGTTTTTAAAAATCTGTTTACTTTTTTTTTTTAATTACACTGTATACTTATTAAAAATGTAAAGTAACATAGTGGTTTGACTTTGTTTGTGAAACTATAGCTCTTAGTTAGCTAACGTTTATGAAGAAGTGGGTTCCCCTTATATATACTTGAATAAAATCAACCTCCCCCAATTTAGTTTATGATTTTCTTATTAAGTTTTGGGAATGCAAGTTTTACAAATCCACACATAAGTAAAATCAACAGATCTGTAAGTATACTGACTAAAGCCCATGTATATTACATTAATATTGTAATATAATAATAATATTGTCAATGTCAATAATAATACATTATTCATATTAAAAGAATATATACAGTTAAAGGTGTTTACTGTTACATTTCTTCTTCTGGATAAAGTCTTATTTCTTTTAGTTTGTCTGGAATAAAAGCAGTTTTTAATTCACCCGATTCGAATGTTATCAGTCGATTGAATGGGCGTTATCAGTGGTTTATCAGCTGATAGATATGGGCCAGTAGGGGCCTACTGTGCCTACTGGTAGGCTCAGAAGGCTGTTCTACTGCGCCTACTGGTAGGCTCAGAAGGCTGTTATCAACCACCCACATAATTTATCAGCTATACTAATAGAGAAGAGTTCAGATCCAGATCTGTTTTTACATTACTGTGACGGTTGGGTTTAGGGTTGGGGTAGGGGTAGACGTTGATAAAATACAAATAATGGGAAATAATATAATTTAATAAATAATCAGCATAGGCTTATTCTGCATTTTGTCTTTAAAACGAACACTGCGTGGCGGTATACACGCTTACCTCCATATGAATGGATTTTGAGCTGTTATCACTTTCTCCAGTGGCTCACCGTGTACGTCGGCAGACTTGTGACGTGGTGCGGAGTTGACAGTGATGACGAGGTTCGAGTCTGTCGAAGAATGGTTTCAGAAAGCAGGTAAGACAAAAGCCGAACAATTAAATTATTTGTTTTTTATTGCTTTTTAAAAACTGACGGTTGGGTTTAGGGAAGGAGGAGAGCGGATTAATCGGTGCTTTTGAAAAAATAATGACGGTTGGGTTTAGGGAAGGAGGAGGGCGGGTTAATCGGAGCGACCTTTGCTGGATTTATGCGAGAAGAGCAGATATTTGATATCTCATATAGCTGATTAACCATGTGCATGGTTGATAACAGCCTTCTGAGCCTACCAGTAGGCGCAGAAGGCCCCTACTGGCCCATATCTATCAGCTGATAAACCACTGATAACGTCCATTCAATCGACTGATAACATTCGAATTCGCTGTTTTAATAAAGAAAAAATTAAGGTCAATGTTATTAGGCCTCTTAAGAATTTTTTTAGAGCTACAGAACAAACCAATAACATTCCTAATTACACTAACTTGCCTATTTAACCTAATTAAACTTTAATTAAGCCTTTAAATAGCACTTTTATCTGAATACTAGTATCTTGCAAAATAACTAGTAAAATATTAGATACTGTCATAATAGCAAAAACAAAATTATAGTTATTTAATTTAGTTATTAAAACTATTATGTTTAGAAATGTGTTGAGAAAAAAATCCTTCCTTAAAACTTGTGAAATGTTTGAAAAATAATTAACATCTTACAGGACCTCTAATAGTTTAGCCATAAACTGTACACTCTAAAAAATAATATGACAAAAAGCCATCCCAACAAAAGCTTTTATGCTACTTTAACTTATTTTAATAAGTTAATCGAGTTTCAACTTAATTTTTTAAGTTACACAAAGTTTAACTTAATATTTTTTGTCAGATTGACTGATCGAAGTTGAGATGACTAGAAAAGATCAATAAAAAATTTAAGCCAGTAATAATGTTTTTACAGTATAATACAAGAATAGAAGTTTACTCTAGCTTTAATTATTTAATTAAAATTTTATTAACTTTCTTAAATGCATGAAGCTCTTAGCAATCACCTAGACCTAGAGTTATAATGAAAACTTCCCAAACACAAAAGTCTTCTCCATACAGTCTTTTACTTCATATTTGTTCAACTTTAACTTTAAAGTTAATGCAGGATATTGTGGGTTTTTACATGGGGGTGTTCAGCCATTCTGTCATAGCACCTGTGCTCCATCTCTGGCCTCTGTAAAGCCTCCGTTTACTCACTGTGCAGTATAGAAATGAAGAACGGAACAGATTCTTCTCAGGTGTACAGGTGGCCTCCTGCTGTCTGTACTTCTCTATTCACTTCAGAGCCTCTTTCAGCTTAGCCATTGAACGGTGGAATTTCTAATCAAAACACTATTTTATATACTTCTAAGAAATCAGGTCTTTAACTGTAAATGGCTGATTCTAATCAGCATGCAAAGACATTTAACAACCACTTTCGGTCTAAAAAGGAATGAAAATGTGTCATGATTAGAAGAAAAATGCATGCTAATGTGTGGAAACGAGTGGCGAGCTTTTTCTGCGGAGAAATTGTTTCATTCATGGAAACCGTGAAAAAAGGAAGTTTACAAAGACAGCAAATGCTGGAACAACACTGTGTAGGGCAAACAAAAGAAGACAAGGTCAGCTGCTGAATGAAGTGCAGAGCAGTTGTGGTTGAGGGTTGGTCACATATTTATATAGCATATTTTTTATTTCAAAGGAATACCTTCATTTTCTCTGGCCTATAATGTCTTTGCAAACATTTCTTTCTTCCATGAAGTACTTTTACTTCTAAGAAGAATTTTAAATAATGTGCTCATCGCCCTTCTCTTTGTAGTTCCAATGAATTAGTACATAAGCTTTCAAGCACCAGAAAAAAAACATATATAAAATAATACGATAAAAGTAGCTCTACATGACTCATGCATTCCAAGACTGCTGAAGCTATAGTGAAGCTGAAGCATCTGAAGAGGGAAATGTAAGTTGTTTTCTTCACTAGCTTACCTTTCACCACTCTTCAGTTAAGTAGTGATGTATGATTCATGAACAATCAGTGCTTTTTAACTAAATCTACAACTGTTTTCGGCAATTAATTAAAAAACATGAATATTAGATAAATATTGAAGCAGCTGAAGCAACAATATGGATCATTTATCAAATTATCTTATAAGGTTCGCAAAACCGTTTCATTTAGTTTACTGACTCTTTGGCCCAGATCAAGTGGTTCACAAGTTCAGTGGGTTAAGTGAAAGATCCTCCCAGGATACTGTTTTTAAGTACTTTTATGATTCTTTAATCCCATTTCATTTCCTTCGCCTTAGTCCCTTTATTCATCAGGGGTCGCCACAGCGGAATGAACCGCCAACTTATCCAGCATATGTTTTTACACAGCTGATACCCTTCCAGCTGCAACCCAGTACTGGGAAACATCCATACACACTCGTTCACACACATACACTACAGCCAATTTAGTGTATTCAATTCACCTATACAAAATGTCTTTGGACTGTGGAGGAACCGGAGGAAACCCACGTGAACACGGGGAGAACATGCAAACTCCACACAGAAATGCCAACTGGCCCAGCAAGGACTCGAACCAGTGACCTTCCACTAAACCACCATGTCGCCCTAATCCCATTTGATTAAAGGTATATGGAAAAGAGTAAAGAACATTAAATTAAACAAAATATAAAATAGTAATAGTAAATATAAAATAGTACTACTACTAATAATAATAATATTCTTCCTTTGTGTTTCCCTAGAAAAAGTCTGGAATTACATCAGAGTGAATAAAAGTTGACTTCTTCAGGTGAATTATTCCTTAAATCCCTTTAAATAATTCCTTTAAAACAGAACCGTAAATTGGGGGATCATAATGGGAACCCCCTTCCAAGTCCTCATTTAACATTCACAAATCCAGAAACCAAGATTTTGGGCTAATCAAATAATGGCAAGCAGAAAACAAGCAGGAAAGAATGCAGTGCCCCAAAGCTGGACACGATTACATCCTGTCCCGTTGCCAAGACAGAGCAATTGATGAAGCTGGGTCTGTATCGAGTTGTTGTGCACAAGGGTCTGCTGTAATCCCGTGAGTGCAGCGGTGGCAGACTAACATCACATTACACTCACGTTCATAGCTGGACAGAGCTCCCACTCCTCTCAGTAATTGCTCTCTTTCACGCTGACAGGTCAAAAGGATCTACCGTGGCAGACTTCCCTTCATTGACACACTTGTTCAGAACCCAAGGGAAAAAGTGTAGATTCCACACCAACAACAAACCATTTACGCAAAGCAATCCATACACAAGAAATGCTTAATATTCCTTGACGCGCCTCAAACAGGGCATTTTCCGAACCCCGCCACAGGGACACATCTCCAAACTACAGTAAAGCAGACAAATCTGGAGTGTGATGTATTTGTGAATGGAAAATGCTTTAGCACGCTTGGCAGGGAGGATCGTTCCACTGCTTATCAGACAGACTATTACAATTCTTCCTCTCTACACAAGCAGACACACAACAGTAGGAGGAGGATGGAAGAAAACGAGGAGGATATGCTCTTTTGACCTGCTTCTCAAGGTCGCTGTTGAAGAGATTCACCATTTATGAATGGGATATGCTAGGTACATGCATAGTGTTTGAAGAAATCCATGCATCTGTAAACTAGGACTGGGATACATGTGCCCGTGACATTCGCCGGGTGTTCCCCTGCGTTATCGCTGGAGCCTTCCCTCACATAATGAATTATGCCATGCTGATAAAGCAGACAGCTGTGTTGGGGGGGGCGAGTGGGGGGTTGCATACACAGAGACAGATGAGACGCATTGTGCAAACAAGCATTTTTTAATAATTCCCAGTGCAACTGATGGATGATGTGAGGCATGTGAACTCAGTGGGGAATTTGGTGGGGGTATGTGAGGGATGTCCCTGCCATTCCTCTCTGCACAGACTGCGAGGATGCATTGGTATCTATGGAAGTCAAACAGCTATGTACCATCCATGCCGTAACAACAAGTGTGAGAATAAGTACAGGAGAGAACAATGAAAGAAAAGGACATGCACGGGAACAAGATTCCTAACAAATGCAAGGCTTTAATCGCAGTG
Source organism: Danio jaintianensis (assembly GCA_903798115.1). Classification (NCBI taxonomy): domain Eukaryota; kingdom Metazoa; phylum Chordata; class Actinopteri; order Cypriniformes; family Danionidae; genus Danio; species Danio jaintianensis. The sequence goes on from CAIGQV010019088.1 coordinate 1,389,594, forward strand.
TTAATATTACTGCAACATGCAAGCTGTGCAAGGGAATAGAGCAAGTGGAGACTCTGTCACTGACAGCTTGCTGCATCCCACGGATAAACAGCTAACACACGCTCCTCCGTTCCCTTTCCAGTCCTCACAGTTCACATCATCACCCCCTTCAGTTTACAAACACACACACGGGGATATCACCTCTCCGATCAACGCTAGATGCTCTGGTAGAGACACAACACAACAAGCCGAAAAAAAATGGATTTGTGAACCAACCTGGCTTTTCAAGGTCCTCAGTCAACCACAACATTCCGCCGATCTGAAATTCCCCTTGTCCATTCTAGGAGGTCGGGAATAAAACGACAGCCAGCCCCAGCCGAAACTCCCATCAATCAGAAGGCTCTCGCTGATAGAGCGTATACTAGGAGACCTACTGATGTAAGCTAGTCACCAGAGAAAATACCCAGTCGTGACGCATATCCAGGAACAAAAATAGCTCTGGGGCCCCAAGAGGGATTATACAACAGACTACGCTGAGAGGTACTTTTGCAGTGCCTGCTCTTCTGGGCTGTTTTTGTGCTTTATAAGTCGCAAAAGAAGTTGGATGCGAGCACAAATAGACAGAACAAAGTACTTTACACAAATCACAGACAGCCGTTTGCACACTCGCTTGCGTTTGCATGCAGCAACACTTAGGTCTTATCGGGCAGCACTTAAATTACAGTCTGGCCTCTGTGTCTTTGACCCGGGAATTGTCCACAGAGTGTGGTGTATAACTTCATGGTATCACCACTCACCCCTCCCTCCGCCACCTCCCGCAGGGCTATAAATAGCTCACCAGGCTATTTCTTACAAAATCCCTTTATAGATGTGCTTTCACCGACCACTCTCGGCCAGGCCCAGACACTGATATGATTATCATTTAGATCGCGGCATGTAATTGTGCATCTGTGCGAGCGTGCATGCATTTAGCAAAGGGTTATCTGATGCGAACAGAACAAATGGTGACATTGCACAGGTGTGCAGTGTGACAATCCCAAAGATTTTACAGAGGAACCGGCTACAGAGCGGCCACCCCTTTCACCGCAGGGAACATTAATTCAAACTTATGCTAATATATTTACCTCCGCCACACTGTGTCATAAGTGACAGCAATGCAGCCCTTTTGAGGGTCACCTGAATGAGCTGTCAGCTAAAGAGTTATGACCACATTGGCCCACAGCTGTGGCGCTGTTCCAGCGAGCTTTTACTCAACCTGCGAGATGACATCAAGCTGTCAGGAGTCACCATGATAACGACCATCCCAGTTATCCCAAAGATGAATCAGTTAATCACATCTGCGAGCTAAACATGCCCAGCTATCCAGCAGACTTTTGCCCTTACCACAGAATCCAATTTACGCAGCTAAATATATTTGACCAGGTCTGACCTCTAGAGAGCATCTCTGTGACTAAACGAGGATCGGGCCAACCGGGAGCCAGGATCCCTTGTGACATCGCCCGCTCAGAAATACAGAGAAGTAAAAAAACGCACTCTGAATAGGACCAAAAACAGTTCCCTGGGGGTTCTCACTCACTGTCTGAACAAGTCCTTCTGTAAACATCTCTGCTGGTTTAGTTAAGGATATTAAAATGTGTTGGATTGTTTTTGATAGAGTCTGATTTGCTCTGTATTATTCAATGTCACTATTGATCAACTAAAAGGGATAATTCATGCAAAAACGAAAATTACCTCATTATTAATTCTCCCTTGTGGTTTGAAACCTTTGAGTTTCTTTTTTCCTCTTGAACACAAAAGAATATATTTTGAAGAATGCTAGTTGCTGGGGACTTATCAACTTTCATAATAGGAAACAAAATTAATATGGAAGTCAATATTTGTGTTCAACAGAAGAAAGAAACTTAAACAAGCTTTGAACCAGTGAAGGGTGAGTAAATGATTAAAGAATATGCATTTTGGGTGAACTATCCCTTTAACAATCCTTATAGAATAAAAGTATTTGTTTAAATTGACAATGCACAAACTGTGCCCATACATTTTTTAAAACGTACTGCCATTTAAAATAGATTTTAACTGAATGTTCAGGAACACATATGCTACTGTATATACAGTAAACAATGGAAAGGCATTTCCAGATATTAATATCTCTTATCTAAATCAATATTTTTCTATGTTTTACTGAAAGATCATGTGGTTTTCACTACAGGCGTACGTGATAAAGAGGACATCTGTTCACTGTAGAGAAATACAGAGCAGTCTTCACTGTTTTGTTGCTCAAATTAATTATTCATCCACTAGCTGTGGCCACGAGCATACACAAACTCTTATTAAATGCAGTAACACATAATAGTGCAATTCTTGCTAAACTAGGCAGGTGAAGTTTTGTTAATATTTAACCACAGAGTATGTGATTGCCCTTGATCTAAAAAAAACAAAACAAAAAAAAAGCATCAGTCTACATTCTGCCTTCATGTACTGTAGGTGTTCCTCAACCAGACAATGTGCTGAGTGTGAGAGCAAATAAAAAAAGACTGCATTGCCATCCATGCAGACAGGTACGGGCCTGTCATGTTCACAGTAATGGTCAGAGAGGAGATAGCGGTCTAGGACAAGATCTAGGGCAGAATGGACGTCTGGCTGTTTCTTTGCATAATCCTCAGTAAGCATGCAGTCTGACAGCTCTGTGGCCAGGGGACAATAGGACAGGTACAAGATCTCTGCTGGCATTAGTGCTGAATGAACAAGTTTAATGGCGAAGGTGAGGCTCTGGACCCTTGCCAAGCTGTGAGCTCTTCTCTAATCAGCAGGGACTCGAGGGAAATGAAGGATCCTCCCGTCACCACAGTAAACTCTGCTTACCTCACAACCCTCCTGCTGGGATTAGCATTTATTTTCCCCCTTCTCATGGACATTTTCCCTCAGTGACGTTAATGTTAAATCTATTGCTCTAACTACCTTGTGAAGTGTCCGACTGGCACTAGGATGTGATTACTGATACCGTCCCAAACCTTTTGAAGTTTTTGACACTGACATATTGCAACTGATTAGTCATGGTATTATTCATAAGAGTATCTTACTACATCAGCAACCACAGAGAATGCAGTAAAGTTAGACGCCTTATGAAATGAGATGCTGGAGCAAGATATGTCAACCACTCTTCCTTGCATATTTAGCATGTGTTTATTCTAAGATCAGATGGATCTGGGTATTAAGCGGAGGATTATAGTTGTGAGCAAAATCAATCACTAGGTTTCCCAAGAGCATTTAGATCTGTATATCTTAAGTGTTTGTACTTGTGTTAGTTTTTCTTACAGATATACTAATATAGTAAACTAAAATATGCAAATATGTATTTTATTGTAAAACATATCTTTCTATCCACACATACATAATTGTGCAAAAATAGTATATGCATGAATAGTAATAAGAGTAATGTTTACATTATGTACATTTTAAAATAATGATAATATTAATAATAAAGTATTAATAACAACAATTACCACCAACAATGACAATAACTATGTATTATGATGTATTAATTGTCTTTAGGAAATATATTTATTATTATTGTTGTTGTTGTTGTTGTTATTATTATTATGCATGAAACTGAATCGTTGCATTACATATTAAGAAAACGAATAAATAAACGGATATTTATAATTATTATTATTGTAGTTGTTGTTGTTGTTGTTGTTGTTATTATTATTATTATTATTATTATTATTATTATTATTGATAAAACTGAATCAATACATTACATAATAAGAAAATGAATAAATAAACGAATATTTATTATTATTGTTATTATTATTATTATTATTATTATTATTATTATGGATAAAACTGCATCAGTATATTACATAATAAGAAAACGAATAAATAAACTAATATTTATTATTATTATTATTATTATTCATGAAACGGAATTAATACATTACATAATAAGAATACAAACAAATAAACTAATTTCTTTATTATTATACAATGTTATTATTATATATGTTCTACTACTATTACAAATAGTAATAGTAAATAAATATATATACTACTAATAATAAAACACATTTTTTAAAATTCTGCATATACTTAGCAAAATAATTTGAATTAATAATAACAGACTGTTATTTTTTATTATTTTACTTAACAAAAACTATTCTTTTTGTTATTTTTATTTCTTTTTGCATTATTATTGTTATTTATAGATTTTTTTATTTTTTTTATTTTTTATCATTTAATTGTATTTTTTTTTTTTTGTAGTTGTAGTAGTAGCATAAGCATTTGTATTAGTATTACTATGTTACAGACCCAATAATGACTGGAAACTTTAATTTCCCCAGTACACCAATTCAATTAAGTATTGCAGGAAGTATTGATTTCCAATAGATATAGACGACAGTCTAAGAAAGACAACTTCCTACTGTCTGTACCAAAGTGTTTTCTTATTAATACTGAACATTTAAAAGTTTCTCTGTCACAACAAGCTTGCATCACGGGACTGCCTGTCTTTAAGTCTATTTGCGAAGCTCTAATGAAAAGGCATCTGTTTAGAACGGAAATGAGGGATGTTTTGTTTCCATGCTTTGGTGACAACAGAAGTTTGTGCCTTCAGGAACCATCAATCCTCCAGAGTGGTGATTGTCAAGAGAGCATGCAATTGTATATAACTCTTAAAAAAAAGCAACCGAATCAGCAGGGTACATCCTGAAAACACTTCTCCAGGGCCTGTTTTACTTTATCAGTCATTTATTCACATTTGCTGGAAGTACCAGGGTCGTGAAAAGATGCTAAAAGAGGGAAAAATCATGCAATGGTGGATAACTAGAGCAGAGAAAATTGGGAGGCAACCTGTGCTGGGTCTCATTTGTAACGCTGCACTGTATTTTCCATCAGATCCCTGAAGCGCATGAGAACAGGACACAGCCAACTGCTCCAAAACAACCAACGAAGCACACAATTAGAGCATGTTAACAGTACAGAGAGGTTTGCAGATTCAGTGTGTGATTAACCTGAAGATGGTCTGGAACTGATGTACAAAAAGCACTGCAGTATCCAATTAACACAAAACATCGCACCTATCAAATAGCTACACTGTGTTTCTCCATAAGGAATGTGATAATTCAACTGTAAATAGACGGTGATTGTGAGGAGAGAGAAAGAAATTATATTACTAGATTATGTCAGATATGAGAGGAACTAATCAGTCATAATAACCACAATAAATCAAAGTTAAAAAGAATGTGGCATTTTATATCCAATATGATTTCGTGTATAAAAATAATGAAATCCAAACCAGGCTGTAAAGGCTTGGCATGCCGTACAAAAATGTTTTATATTGTATTTGAATTGTTGGTGTTATTATTATTGTATTTTCCATATTCACCTTGTTATATTCTTTATTATATTTATTAATTTAATTGTTTGTTTAATTTATTACTTAAAACAAATTGTAAATAGTGTTTATTATTTTATTATTCATTTTTTTACATTGTTAAACTAAATGAAAATTACACCTTTGCCAACAATATTTGACAACTAACTACACTTTATTATTATTATAACATTGTATTTATTTAATAAATATTATTGTTGTTAATGTTATTATTGTTATACACACACTATATTTACATTTACATCAAACAGCTATAGTTTGTGTGTATATTACACAGCTATGCAAAATAAAAAGATCACTTGAAAATTCTCATTTTCACTGGATGAATGGATTTACTAGTTGTGTAGTATGTGTTGTTGTTGTTGTTGTTTTTTGTCAGCCATTTTATCTTGTAAATTACACTTTTTTTTTGAGGATTTTTGGAGAAATGTCATCAGTAGTTTGCAGAACAAAACAAAAATTCAATTTTACTCAAGCATGCAACTATAAATAGTAAATCCAGAGAAAATGTCAATTTCCAAGTCGTATATTTTTCCATTTGCATATGTATACATATATATCAAAATGTATATATATTCATTCCTTCATTCCTCATTTCCTCGTATTTCTTTTTTTATGTTTTGATTTGGATCTTACAATTTTCAGGCTAAATCTCCCTTAAAATAAACCACTGCATTCCAACAATGGGTTGATTAAAATCCAAACTGAATTAGCTTTTGATTCAAGCAGCTGCAGGGTCGCAGTCGCAGATTTGTGACATCTCACTTCAGGCCTTGATGAACCAAGCACAAATTCATGTCAGTGTTCCATTTGACCTCTCCACCCCGGTGTGACTCGCGCCAGGAGTGCTTCTCCTAGGAGGCCCGGCGGGAGTGTGTGCAGCCTGACAGGCCATGCGCAAACACTGTTGAAAACAGTCACTCAGCAGCCATTCCAAAACAAACAGGCTCTCGAGCGAGGCCTGCACAATTGCTCAGTGGAGTGCAAGGCAGTGGCTCACACTCCATGCACCGTTGGGGACCTGCTTTCTCCTGTTATGCAACCCAGGAGCGTGTTTTCCTATCTGCGCCGCTCCCCTGCAGCTGTCTCCAATTTTGCCCCAAGGAAAAAAAAATTGTGTGTGTGTGTGTGTGGGTGGGGGGGGGGGGTGAAAACTTCTGGAGCGAATACCCCTCAGAGAAAACTCCCCTGAGCAACTGTCTCAGCGGTCTGTCATTCCACAGGGCTCAAGTTGCCCTCTTGCACCTGTTGCGTTCAGAGGCGAGGCACGGAGGAGGCACGGCCACCCCCAAAAAAGCCCCCCTGTCCGCAGTGTCACTTTACAAAAATCGCCCAGACAAGCACAACCAATTTTAGCCCTGGCCCTTAGTCAGATCAGCTGGTCAATGCTGGGAATGAAAACCGGGGGCTTCCCAAACAGAAGACCCCCTATTGGGGCCAATTCCCCTCTGCTTTCCCCGAACCAAAACACATTGCGGCGCAGGTGACTCAGCTGATGCCAGAACAAAAGTGCCATAAAAGTGCGCAGCAAACACATTCGGGGCTTTGTATGTATGCGCCGCCTGCCTCCTATTCAGTGCCCAGAACCAGATGTACTGCAGCCGAAGCATGGAGAAAGGGCCGCAGATGAGGGTAATTTGAGAAATTATATTTTTCCACTTCTGAACAATTACTGTGAATAGAACATTGGCGGCTGAAATTAACTCAATTGCTTTGACAACACGTTTGAGCTACGTAAGGATTAAAAAGAAATGTCAAGTGCTAAAGGCTCTGAGTGAAATGGCTGCAGATTGTGCTTTTGTTATTTGTTTAGTTTTGTTTTGTTTTTTAAAGCAGTTTAGCACAATCTCAGTGTTTCCGTGACTAAATGAACAACAACAAATTAACTGCTTAAATTCAGTGATAATCATGCATGCATGAAAAAAAAAAAACTTTAAGGCTGCCTGTTAAGTTCATCAGAAATCTGATCATAAGTACACAGTCCTAAACACAGGTGTAAATGGGGTCTAAAGTGTAATTAGTAGTGAACAACAGATGATGAGTTACCAGATGATGCTCATGTTTTCAAATGCATTGGAATTGCCACAAAAGACCTCCTACTCTTTGCCTACTGGCCTAATTCTTAAACATTAAGGAAGATGTTGAAGTGTGCTAGCCAGATTTGATTTTAACTTTGCCTTCTGAAATTTACTTTTAGTTTATAGGTAAATTCTTTTTTTAAATGTGCAATGTTCACTTACCAGCCCTGAATGTATCAAACCCACAGCATTCACCATAGTTTTGCAGCTATCAGATCAAAAACAAAAGTTGCTGCTCTCCATATAGATTTCTGTTGTTTCTGTCTTATTCACTTTCATATGTTGATTACACCAGCTTATTTTGCAAAATTTGACTGAATGATCAGAAAACAGCCATACTGTATATAAAGAAAGTGGATGAAAGTGGACAAAAGGTTCAAAATATCAGGTGTAAACAGACATGTGTGTCCCAGATCTACTTGTGTTCCAGTTAACCAAAATACATCTTAATATCATATTTAAACAGAAGATAAAAGTACAACCAGCACCAAAAAGTAAAGGTATAGTTCACTCAAAACTGAAAATTTAGTCACCCTTCACTTTTTTCCGTTTTCTTTTATTTTGCCAAACAAAAGCGAGAGTTCACCCAAAACTAAAAATTCAGGGTGAGTAATGAAAGTCATTATTTATTCATCCTTTACTTGTCACAAACCTGTCTGAGTTTTGTGAGCCTTTTTCTGTTGAACACAAAAATGATAACAATTGACTTCCATAGCATTTGTTTTTCCTACTCTGGAAGTCAATGATTACCAGTTTCTAACATTATTAAAAACATCTGCTTTTGTGTTCAACAGAAAAAAAAAAAAGATTTGGAACCACTTGAGAGTGAGTAAATAGTGAATACATTTCTTTTTCTGTAAGCTATCCCTGTAAGTACACCCTTTTGAAAACATTTTTCGTCCTGCATTTGCATGCCATTTGGTTAAAAAAAATAATAGGCTCTAAACTCCTCTGTGTGGCAGGGTTATGTAATATTGCGAAAAGAAAAATTGCCTTCCTTCAAATGCATGAGTTGAAACTTGAATTGAATTGCATTCACGTAGCACATGAAGCTAACAACACCAAGGCCATCAGTTCACTTCTCAGGAAATGAAGGAACTGGTAAATACTGTACATATGCCTTGAATGTAGTGTAAGTCATCTATCCATCTGTCTGTTTATCTTTCTTGTTCATTACTAAAGGTTATACGCTGTTTTCTTCACATACTAGACAAAATCAAGGAATTTAAATTACATATAGAAGCATTCTCAATTGCCTTCTGAATGGAACCCAACCCCGCTGTGCTGCAGGTCTAAACTTGGGCCTTGATCCTGGATGAACAGTAGGGCACATTGGGCATATTGTCGGACTCTAAAAATATGCTAGGCTGTCCCGTGGATGTCCCTGAAGAGCTCTGGAACATTCTCAGAGTAAGTGCATGAGCCACTCATACTCAGTATGTCAGAGAGACAGATGTTCATAAGGGTGAACAACTCTGAACAACACAATTTGCCACGATTGTGAACTCTGCACTGCGAAAAACAAGAATTCTGTTCGCCTAGATAAAATGTTAAACCAGTAATTATGAAAGCTGGCTGGACAGGTGGTTAAAAATGGCAAAGTTCATTTCCTCCAGTGGGAGGATTTATTCCAAAGCTATAATGGATTTGTAAGCAGAGAGGTTAGCGAACATGAATAGCGTCCTGGAGAGGAGGAATAAATGAATTTCTGCCAATGAACCGGGTTACAGTATATCTGTCTCTCTTGAAATGCGATCCTTTATCTGAGCCATGGCCTCATCACAAGCACCCCCTCTGAGTATCCCCATCCTCCCCCCCACCCCCCCAAGATGCCACTATTATCCTGCCCATCGCAGGGCAATCAGTTAGCGTGTGTTTGCTCCAGGACACCCTCATTATGCCGTGACATTATTTCCTGCAGTGCGAAACAAACACGACCGTCAAATCTGCCTCGTAAGACTTTGTGAAGGAATGACTCAGTTGGGTGTATCTGTGTTAACTCAAGTTACATTACAATATCACGGCCAGGTCATGACACGCTTAACGTTCCAGTTGTAAACTACACAAATGTTCCTCTCCTGAGGGGTTATTATGTTGCAGCCCGTTTCCAGTCAGATATTTGTAAGCTGGTGCCATGCCATGAGCTTGTTAACATCTATTGTAAACCTCTCTCGCTTTTGGGAAAAGAAATGACTCATTGAGGCACAATCAACAAGACCTGTTCGTTTACAAAGAGCGTCGCACTAGAAAACATGTTGAATTGATCTCTCATAGAGAGTTTCTGACAAGCTAATCATGGTCAACAAAGAAAGGACTGCAACTAAACAATGACTTCTAAAACATGCTTGCTGTGGACTAGTGTTTTAAGTTAGACAATCCAAAGGTATTTCAGAACACTTTGCAGAAACTTCCTCCTAATATTGATATGTAAATGAATATATATTGACAGTATCCCATGCTTAAATTTTTATTTTACATATTTTAAATATATCAGTTTTTGAATTTTCAATTTTAGCTGTAGTGGAGCTTAAGTTTCGTTATAAGTTTTTTTCATTATATATTATATATATATATTCCCCACCCCATATATATATATAATATATTACAGTATAATCAACATTTGAAGTGGATCAAAAAAGTTTATTTATATATAAAAATATAGCAATATCACACAAGTAGCAGTGACAATATACAGCCATATCGCACTGCTGTGAGTTTGGTATTGCGCTTATACTACAGTTCGACAGCATAATCCTGTGTATATAAAAAGAAAATCAAACACGGATAGTCTCAAAAATCCTTTTGTATGAGGAACTACTTTCTTCCGCCATTCATTCACATCTGCAGCTGACGTCAGAACAGCAGGAACCGTTGCTACTTCACCAACGTCACTTCAGAGCTAGTATTTAAGTGATTCTCTTGCCTAGTTTTTCTCACATTTTAGGATTATAAGACTGAACGGCATGAAATGCCATCAGTCCACAGAGATTTCCCAGTATTTCTCTGTTACAATCGGGATATCACAATAATTAACCCCGAAAAAGCCAAGAAAAGCAAACACTACCAGATTACTTTGGTATAAATACAGCACTACAAAATACAAAAGAGATTGACTTAGAGTGTCACTTACCAGTTTTATAATGATTTGATCAGCTGTAATTTGAAATTTATGCTGAGCTTTTCCCCTAAGCACTTATTATGCGGTCTCTGTCGCCATCTTGTGGCAGAACGTCAACCTTCTTTGCTCTGCTCAATGACAGGTTAATGGCCACCGACGCGCTGAATCTCCGAAATGATAAATATTGTAAGTCCTTATTTACTATAAATATACTGCATATTTGCAATCTAAACAACAACGTTCGCGCCTAAAAAAGCCTCAAAAGTACATTATGTTGTCCAACAGCTGCAATATTTGTCAAACTGTAGTGAGTTAGTTTAGCTTGCTGCTTGGCACTCTATGTGGGTGGAGTAATACATAAGGGTGAAGTGGCCATTGGAGTGCTGTTATTGCAGAATATCGCACTGCTATCAGCCAATTAGATTCGAGAACCAGACAGAACTGTTGTATAAATATATATATATGTATGTATGTGTATGTGCGTGCGTGCGTGTGTGTGTGTATATAAATTTTTTTGTATATTTCTTTTTTATATATTTTTAATGGATTTCAACCAAATGTATTAACTAGGTTAATGAGAGCAGCAGTTCTCCTTCAGGCTGCCTTGTATCTCTGAGCATAAGCTTGTACTTTTCCTTCTGACACTAGCACTCATCTTCAACTACAGGATGGGACAGCAGAGAACCTCCCTCTCCAACATTCAACATGAAATATGCATCCAATTATATAACGCATTATATAATGCATCCAAGACGTACTCTTCCATGCTGCGTGCAACAGCTAATTAAGCCATGCACAGCAAACACAACAGAGAGCACATGCTAAATTTAGGTTTCTCCCAAAGCCCATCCGCTCAACAAGAGATACATGAACGGATGCCCATTTGCTCACCTAGATCTGCATGTGACATCACACAGGGGAAAGATTCTGATCTCGATGGGGAAGAGAAATACAGACCTGCAGCCGGGATGCAGAAAGAGAGGAGCGCAAGAAGAGAGGGAGGGAAATAGAGAGAAAGAGAACATCTATCAAGGTTGCAGCATGTGCTTAAAGTACACTCACAGCCAGACGCGACAATATATTCAGAGATAGAGAGGGGGAAAAAAGAGTGTCAGAAGGAAAAAAACATGATGAAGTGTAGGAGCGATGGAGTGTGTGAGGAAAGGGAGGGAGTAGTAAACAGTAAAGGAGGGAGGAACTGTGGTTGAAAGTGGCCTTGATGCAGCACAGTGACAGGGAGAGAGAGCCGGAAAAGTGCACAGCAACTGTCTCAGTCGTCCACAAACAGATCCTGGGTCTGTCCCATAGAGGAAATCAATTCACCCCGCTACTGTCAGGCCTTACAGTGCTGTGTATTTACACAAAGCAGATAGTCTAAGCCAATAAAGTGCTTCCCTAAGCAGGATACTTATAAAAAGACAGACTATGATTCTGTTCCACCTACACAGGTCCTGTCAATTCATATTATGTGATATTTCTTTCATGCACTTATTTAAATGATCTAATTAATTTATTATTTCCCATCCTTCCATCCATCTTCTTGTTCATCCATGCACATATTCACCCATAATCTCTAACAATTCTTCCATGTTTGATTCTATTCATCACTGATCCAATGTATTAATGGTTCCATCTATCCATAAATCCATCTATAAATTGTGAATCAATCAGTCCACATATTCATCCATTCATATATCTGTTTATCCATCCATTCATCCATCCATCCATCATCTATTCATCCATGTGTTGATCTGTTCATCCTTCATTGACCCATCCATATTCATCCATATATTCATGTACGCGTGTGTCCATCCATCCATCTACTCATCCATCAGTCACCCATTCATGTAGTAATTTACCCATCCACCACCCATATAATCATGCACTCATGTATCCATTAATTATTATATCAATCATCTATGCATCCTCTCTCCATCATCAATCTAACAATCCATTCATCCAACTTTAATAGACTGTTACTGTACTGTGTGGTATTATTTAATATTTTCAACCTTTTACATAAGTGGAATATTTGTAAAAAGCAAGACTGTAATTGTCTTCCACTCTGGCTTCCTCTCAAGACTGAATATACTGTATGTAAAGCAATAACAGAATATTACAAGTCAACATGCTAGATTCATATGTTTTGTAGTAACTGGAAGTTCCCCTATCAAATTGGAGTGCACTGGGTACCTACAATCCCAAAGTGGTTTGTGTAAATCACCGTCGTACCTATTTATTTAGGGCTAATTAACACAGTTAAGCTTCCCATGCCGAGCCTCAGTCTCATTGGGAGTCACATCGCTGTTCATAATTGTGGTAAACACGGCAAAGCTTTCTGTGTCCTGAACTTTTCCCACATCCCTTTCTGCATTTTCAAAACATTACTCACTGCTACAAACATGCAGCCCGTGACAGTGTTAAATGTTTACTACAAAATCCTCAGTCAGCCACTGCATAAATTTGTGAAGAAACCTCAGCAAAAATGCAATAACGGGATTACAGTCTGGAGAAAAAAAAATGCTGCTTCAATATTTATTTAGCCCCAGCAAAGCAAAGCCAAACCTGTATTATTTTTTTACTCATTTCTACTATTTTGATTTAATCAAACCTATTATTAGTTCTCTTTTAATTTGGTTTAATAATTTACAGTAAAATAAAACAAAATACAAGATGGTGTGTCTACAATTAAAAAACCTACATATTTACTCAAATAAATGATTAGTTGTTGTTTTTTTGTTTCATATACAATTGCCATAATTTTAGTATGACTTCTATAACACGATTTCATTCTTGGATGAGCTATCCCTTTTTAACGATTATTTTAAACACCAGCCTGGGGACACTACATTTAAAAAAATAAATACAACTATTTACCCGCTACAGATCCTTAACACCATGGAAACCGGCAGCATGGGAGAACGGATGCACTTGCAATTCTTGGATGGGCTGCAGGGCAAAAATTAGAAGGTGAGATAGGAGACTAGCAATGTCAGTTTAACAAGGCTGCCAAGCTCACAGATGGGATGAGGAAACCGACAGAATTGAGATAAAGTGAAACCCCCCTCCTGCCATGCTACCGGTGCAGCCCTGCCAAGATTCAGTCCTCCAGGAACAGTGCCTCGAGTCGCACTTAAAATGTTCCTGCTTTGCCACACAATTTGTTTTGGCCAGAGGCTCACTGGAGGGAGAAAGTGAGCAGAGGTTGAGATATTTTGGTTCTGAGACCTTTTAGATGGACGTAATACTTTAGTATCAATATGTTGTTATATATAAGCTAGTGTGCTAGTATAAGATTTACATACAAATAGAAAATACAAGCATTCAACACTAGCAAATTCTCACTTTGGCTTCTCATCTGGTCTTCTGACCAATCAAATGTGGTCTTGTATATAAAGTGTCCCGCCCCCACAGAACGCGGCTAAAATAGGTCAATTATTCACGTGCAACCAAGTGTTCACACTGATGGTTTACCCAAAATGCTTGCATATTTAAGGAAATAATGGTAACCCTTTACAATACGGGACACATAGTTAATGTTAGGTAAAGTATTTACTAACATGAACAAACAATGAACTATGTTTGGACAGCATTTATTAATTATACTTCATCATTAGTTAATGCTCACTGAGTTAAAATGAACTAACAAGGTACAGCTGTATTTTCATAACAAAGACGAATAAATACTGTAATGAATGTATTGTTCATTGTTTGTTCATGTTAGTAAATACATTTACTAACATAAACTATGTGCCACGTATTGTAAAGAGTAACCAAAATAAATAAATGGTTGCATGCAAGCCGGGATGCTGAAACTTGCAATTTTCACATAAAGGTACATACTATATACATGAGTATATACTATATGCATTATATAGGGAAAAAATGATTTAAACACTGTAAATATGCAGTCCACCGGGGAGAATAAAGTCTGGTAATGTCATACAGTTAATGGCCCAGAGGCATGATAACATTAGAGCAGACGATATGCATGAATCGGCGTAGACCATAAAACATATCAGACCCATATGAATTCTACACTGAATGATGTATTTTAAGTGGACACATAAAAAGTCTGTCCATTGCTATTATAGTCTGTGGCTGTCATGTTAGCTTAACAACTCTGGCTTGCAGAGCTTTGATATAAACTAAATGCTATTGGCTTTTTTAAAGGGAGGAGCTTTTCTATATGCTCCGCCCTGTGTTCATGTTTCAGTTGAAATTACATCACACATCAAACAAAGTTGCACATTTCAAGTATGAATGGGCAGTGCAACATTTAAAAAGGAAAACAATACTGATACTTTTTGTACAAATTTTAACAATATCGATAATGCTTATTATTCTTAACGTGAATGTGATTTTGTTTGACATATGAATCAAAATAGTCATCAGAGCTATGCTGGGGAAGCTATGCTGTCTGACTGGCTGATGATCATCCTGCAAACAGTGCTAAAACATTTTTGTTATGAATAAATGATCAATATAATTAAAATATAGATACTTTGGAAAATATCAATACCAGATTATTAGCCTCCAAGCATTGATATATACTGTAGATACTGCAGTGTCAATGCGCACATCCCTAATTTCAAGGCACATCAGGGGCCATTTAAAGTCACTTTTTTATGTTGTTCTTACAAAGCCTAGTAAATTTGTTTCAGGGAACCGATCGGTGTCTTGTGACTAACAGAGTTTTGCATTAAGACTGCACACCTGACATTTCAAAAGAACAAAATTTCACAGTGTTTGCACTTGTACGCACAAGCGCACACACAGAAGCAGTCAGCGGAGAGCAGATTGTCGGCTCAGGCAGGAAGCGGAGTATATTCAGCATGGGCTGCTGGGAGCACCACAGACCTGACACTGTGGCAGCTCACACTTCCTAAGCTCTCCCAGTACGGTGTGTGCATGTGCACCAGCAACACCTCCTCTCACTCAACCACCCTGCATCACACCACATGTTGAGCAGGGGAAAGCAGACATCAGTGACATCACGCTGAGCAGGTGGCAACCCCTCTCTGAAGAGGAAACCAAGATCAGAGAGTCAGGGGGCTACGCGAAATGACAGTTTAATCTTCCATCTATTTCAAAAACACACAACAAAATATACATATGTTGAAGCTTGAAAAGTGATAAAATACTGATGTTTAGCCACTAGGCATTGTGCTTTTGCTATGATTGTCTCAGTTGATGCATAAAGTTAGTATAAAATGGCATTAAAGAAACACTACACCCAAAAATGAAAATGATGTCATCATTTACTCATCAGCCTTCACTTGTTCAAAACCTATTTCAGTTTCTTTCTTCTTTTGAACGCATAAGTAGTTATTTATGTAGAATTCTGGTTGATGGTACCCAGTGACTTCATAGTATTGTATTTCTTACTATGGAAGTCAATGGGTCCTAGCAGCCAGCATTCTTCAAAATATCTTCTTTTGTGTTCAAGAGAAGTAAATCATAAAGGTTTAAAACCACATGAGGGAGAGTAAATGATGAGATAATTTTATTTTTGTGTGATCTATCCCTTTAAAAATCTAGGCATAGCCTGGCCACTGACTGAGAGAAATATGAAATAAAAAAATGTAAAATATTAAATACATCTTATGAATATAGACATACACACAACTTTTAAAAAGATTGATGTCAGTAAGACCTTTTTGACAGCTTTATTTTCTGTTGCTTACAATGGTGCATTTATTGAATCAAAAACAGTGATATTGTGAAATATATTTAGAATAACTGTATTCTATTTTTTTTTTTTATATGTAAAATTGTCATTTCTTGCTGCCACTTTTGATTGATTTATTACAATAAAATTATACATTTTATTTCCAAACAAGTCATACTGATTTCAGTCATTTGGCATTATTTAAAAACAAAAGCAAAATATAATTGGTCAAACAATTTCTTCCCATCTACTGTAAGTGGGCAGTTCTTGGCCAGAATTAGCTACAATGAAGACCAGACTTTGTCATAATCAAAAGTCTGGCATAAATACGAGTCTAGGCTGGCGTAAAGCTGCCTGGTTTTTTAAACAAACCATGCTAATGGGGTCGGTTGTGAAGAAGACCAGATGGATTACCAACAAAGTAACACACTCAAATAATGGTGAAATCCTAGGCACAGGTCTTATTTTATCTCCTCACACATTTCATATCTCTGTTAAGGCATTGTTTCTTTTTTTTTCTTTGGCTGTCAGTGCAAGAACGTCTCTATTTGCAATTCTTCCTGTCACACGGTGGCCCAGACAAGCTGGTTGATCATACCACTCAAGCAAACAAAATGCCACCGTTTCTTCCACTGCACAGTCATTCACAGCAAAAAGCATTTAAAAAAGCATGTGGTGAAGTGTAGTTACCCCCCTCCTCTGTCTTACTCAAAAGACTGCGCAGCCTGCTCAGTGGGCTCTTAAAGCAGAGCATGTTTCGACACACGTCAAGTCAAGGGCTCATCTCTTTGCTAATATTGTCAGTGTTTTTATTTCTTCTTTAAGAGAGACTGGGATCAATGCACCGAGGCAGACAGCTCGAGTCTTTGAAGCGGCGCTCATGCAGATACGGCAAGCGGCTGCAATCATCATATACCCCGTGACACTGCGTTTGGCGGCATGGGCTTCTGTAAAGCCTCTCAGTGTGCTGATCAAGGGATTCCGGCTCAAAGGAGGAGGAGCGGCAGCCCTTTTCCTCCCTTCCTCGGTATTTCTGTGATGAAGAGCTGCTTAACACAAATCAAATGCAAAGACTCAAAGTTGTGCGCATCAGTAGCCGCCAGTACATTGCAATGCCTCAGAAGCATAGAAAACTTACTACCTCAGTTTTCTGCAATGTTTGGCCACTCATAAGTCATAACTGTCTAGTTGACCTTTTGTGCATAGGATATTATTAAAACAACAAAATGGCAAATTTTCTAAGTGGTGTCAGAAACACAATTTAACAAATATTGATACAAAAATTTTAAGAGTGCAAGTTAAAGGATTAACGTGTCTTAAACATTGGCCTGGACCATACTTATTTTACTCGGTGGGGGTTGGGGGTTTACTTTAAAGAAGTAACACCGATCAATCACTTTATTAGGTGCTTGTTAACAAATATCTAATCTGCCAATCACATCGCAGCAACTTAAAAGTGTTAGTGACCCAAAAATTCTGGATTTAATTACTCGCCCTCATCTCATTCCAATTACAAGACCTTTGTTCATATTTGGAACACAATTAAGATATTTTAGATGAAATCCTAGAGCTCTCTCATCATCCACAGACAGTGATGTCCCAACAATTTTGTTCACCAATCTTGTCAGGTCATGGTGCATGTATACTATGAGCAAGTCAGTAGTACAAAGCGCAAACGTTTTGCCCTTAGTAAAGGTATACACTGACCAGAAGCAGAAGAAAGTTTTTTTAAACATCAAAAAATGTTTGGGGATTTGGGGCATGGATGTTGGTAGCAGATTGGCAGGTATGAGTATTTTCGAATCAACTGATCAAGATTGTCATGCCCAACCATCTTTACAGAGAATAACAATAAAAATATAAACTATCCAGTGAGCCGCAGTTCTGTGGGTGAAAATGCCTAGTTGAGGTCAGAGGAAATAGCCAGTGTAGTTAAAGCTGATAGATAACAGTAACTCAAATAGTCACTTGTTACAATAGAGGTCTGCCTGGTCTGTTGAGCCTCATTTAATGCTGCAACATTGAGATGGCAAGGTCAGAATTTGTCATAAACCACACAAAGGCATGAATTATATATATTTTTGGGCCACTTAGTGTTGCGCATTATACTAATGCATAACATCTTTGAACTGAAAAGTTTCATTCTGAAGAGCTCATGAATAATGTAAAGCTTTTTTTTTATTTAAAACAGTAAAATTTGACAGAGTAGTTTTGCTTAATCGTTTTGCATTTTGTGAAACAGTTGTTGAAGATTATATATTTGATACTCTTCCCTTTAACCTCTCACTGTTTAAGGCTTCTGGAAACCTGTCATTTTTATTTGAATGGTAATCTCAGTCAATTTAAATGTTCAACTGCTGAGTCAGACCAGCCTAAAATGTATTTATTTTTTGGGGCACTATTTTATGGTGCCCTCAAGTTCACCATTGTCGTTTTGGGTGTCCAGTAATCATACATGCCTCTATAGACTGAACATGTAATACACATGTGTATGACATCAGTGTTTTCACAAAATCACGTTTGTGTATTTTACAAAATAATGGTACAGTTTTGGAAACTTTTACTTTAAAACCTGTTTTAAGTTTGTATTCTCAGGACCCTAAAACACTGTTTTGTGTAAATGAATTGGCAAAATGTACTGCACCTTAGGGTGCACACATATGAATTATAATAACATTTTTGTCTTGCTAGAGACAACTATCAAGCTAATTTGTGAGGCGCATTAGAAAAACCCAATCCAGTGACGCTGTTGATTCCAACCTCTGTTTCCAGCTTGTCTGGAGGGACTGTTATGGTGGAAAATGCAATTGTGTGACAGAGACATCAGGTGAGTAATATGCTATGGGTTTTTGTCTGCACTTTGCTTGCTTTGATTCATAATGTCTGTAACTCTCTGCCTTAGCGGTGTGAAATATAGTAAGAGTTTCCTTAGTCAGAACCTTAAACGAACCTCAACAGGTCTTAAACAAAGCTGTTTACCAATGAAAAAACAGTAGGGGAAACAAGAAGGACGCAAGATATGAAGATCTGACATCTATAGAAGCTAAAGTTAAATCAGACAAACAGGTTGTTGACATGACATTGCATTTTTACGGTCACACATGACTACAAAAAATTATTATAATTAGTATTGTCATCATTTAAAATGCAGTAAATTGTTAAACATTTCTTTGTCCTCCATGGAACTGTTGTTATAAAACTTCTGTTATTTTTTATTATTTTTAAATCTCAAAACTGTGCTATAGTGTGACTGTCTCAAGAACTCTTCAAAGTAAAAAAAAACAACAACTTGTAAAAGCATTAATAAATACCTCAGGCCAAGTGGCTATTTTAGTAAATGGCAATCATTTTTTTCATCCAATTATTTCCAAAAGAATAGGAACTTGATGCATTTTGTCACTGAAAACCATGTCCTCTGGTGTAACTCTACACTGTAAAAAATAACAGGGATCCACACAGTTCATTCATGTTGTGCCAAAACAAATTGATTAACTATTGACAAATAGGTGGATTGAACAAAAAACAATTAAGTTTTCCCAAAAAAAATCTCAAGAATTGTGTTGTTTCAGCTCATTTTAAATAAGTAATTTGAACAAGCAGCAAAACTCTTTTCTTTTTTTTTTTGAGTGTATATGCTAGTTTTAAATCCGCAAGTCCACTAAAATCTTTAATAAGTTAAAGGACCCCATTCAAGATCATGTGACTGAAGCCCCTGTGAAGCCCATGACGTCCACAAAGCAAGTTTTATGGAACCACTATAAAATAGTTAATTTTTGTTGTCCTTTGATGTGATATGTAACAAGTTATGGAGAAAAAATATATATTATTCATAATTATTATAAAATAAAGAAATAGCACTATATGAAGATATCCATTAATAAAGGTAAATCACTCTCATGCTATTTCTGTATTATTAAGAGTTGTTTTTCTTCATTTTTGCTATGTCACACCATGCATAGGACATATTTAAGGTAGAGTTCAGTAAAAATAAAACATCAGATTTCAAACTACATAAATATTTTTTAACAATTTTTTTTTCTATTTATTACTGTCTAACATCCCAAACATGAGTTAATTTTATTGACATTTAAAACATAATCGACCAACTGATAAGACTCAACATTTTTGAGTATTAGTAAAGGTGACTAAGGTGTATTTCCAAAGCAGTGATACACAGAGCTGTAGCACACCTGTAATCACCTTTCAGAACAAAGAGCTTTAATATGCGTCTCTGCTTGCATGCTGTAATTAAACTTTGGCTTCTATTAATCCCTGCAGTAAATTGGAGCAAGGGAAAGATTTAGCAGGCCATTCATCATCAGACTATGTGAAGATGGCAGTTTTAATAAAAACATTCCATGCTAGTCTATTGGACGATCCAAAAGCAGAGTTTTCTTATTTAGAAATGAAGAACAGCATTATATAAGAGTCATTCTGGATGTGTCAAGGCAAAATCATTCATTAGGGCAAGAAATTAAGTATATGAAATGTTGACAATCCTGCATGCAAACAAGTCAAAGGCTACGAGGAGGGCAAGAGATTGATTATTACTTTAGATACCGATTAAAATCTTGTCCTTCATTACAAATGAAAGATGATCAGAACCACGTGTGTAATGCACATCCAGAGATGTGATGTGCAAGTTCTTTACTCTCTCACACTTTATAAAACTTAATTAACGTAATTAAGTCCATTGACAGATTACAGATGTCCTATTATGGCCAACCAATGTGTTTTTTTTTTCAATCCCCATTACTAATGTCTGGAAAGCAGGATGGCTAATATTTAATACCGTATTCTAAAAATGAAAAGGGTATAATAAAAGTGATGGGAATCATTAAGAATCTCGCAATTCCAGTTCTGATTCCTCTAACCAATTGTTTCCATTACGCTTTCATTATCAGTTATTTTATTACAAAAAAAAAAAAAAAATCGTTCCAAAATTAAAATTTACTCACCATTTAATCACATTCAAGTTGTTACAAATCAATAAGAATTTTTTCTACTGTACACAAATGAAGATATTTTAAGATAGTTGATAACCAGACAGTTAATGCAGCCACTGACTTGTATGGCAGGAATATTTCAAAGCAAAATACTAAGTCAATAAGTCATGAGCTACATCAACATTCTTCCAAATACCTTTTCATATAGAATATTTTGGAGCGAGTGCAGGGTAATTGATGACAGAACTTTCCTTTTTGGGTGAACTATCCCTTTAGTGTATAAGAAATACAGTATATTACAAAATACATTTATATTGCCAAATTTTGAGATAATTCAATAAAAGATTTTTTTATATATATTTAAAAACATGGTATAATCCATTAATATATAAATATAATAATATACTTTAAATATACTTTTATCACAAAATTGTTCTTCCGTGTTATCATTTTAACGATGAAAGGAAATTCAAAAAAGGCAATCCTTTTATTCATGGGGCTCCAAAATTTTTTTATATGTTTCCAACAGAAATAAACTCTTATTAAAATGTTAAATTTAATATGTTTCATTATTAAATATGCCTGGTTTTCATTTTGATTTGTTAAAATTAATTTAACCTCTAAAATGAAGTCCTGGAAGGTTTTTGTTATATTATTCAGAAAATTGAGAAAAAAAAAAAAAAAAAAAGGATTTTACAGGGCTAAATCCCATGTTCTTTCCTATGACACATTCTACAAACCTTTTCTGACAGAACGACAGTTAGCAAAAAGGTCTTGACCCTGGCTTAGCAAAGGGTCAAAGACATGATCTTGCATGACCTCACTTCTGCTAACTCCCCAAACACACACAGCTATCGACTAATGCCAATAATTTCAGTTTGATGTTGCGGAAGTTATCAGATCCTGTTTGCTTAAATTAAGCAAACGCTTCCTAATCCTCATGTGTGCTGTTGTTAGTCTCCTGACCCAAAAACAAACATCTTAAAGCACCACTTGTTTGCATCTTAAGCTGGAGAGAGCACCGCTAATGAATGGCAAGTACCCTTCCTGATTACGGGGAGGCCCAGTGTCACCCAGCGCTCGTTTGTGTCAACAGAAGCCCACCGTCCAGCCCTGTGCTCTGTTTAATATGCACTTCAATGTACTGCGATCAAGTGTGAAGGACAGCTGCTGGGGAACAGCGTGGGGCCGCTAATGACAGAATGTTGGATTAATGACCTGGGAAGATGAGCCAACAGGCCAGTGTCGGAGGTGTTCCATTCCCAGCAGGGCATTCATCGTGCGGCCTACCCCCTCTAGACCCCTCATCACTGGCCAAATTCTCCATATGCAGGAGTGTTGGATGACAGATGACATACAGTAGGGATTACCTGCTTCATACCACACAATGGGGGGGAAATACTCCATGCCTACTTATAAGTAGGTCACCTTCAGAAAGAAGTGAAAGATGAGAATGCTGTTGGAAGTAAAAGACAGGAATCTTGGATATGAAATCAATAATTTTATGACATTTTTAAAAAGGCCCTGAAATGTGTATGAACTGAACAGTGTTCATTTTTTGCTGAATAAATGCTAAGCATGCATAAACAAAAATGCAAATTCCAAATAATAGCTAGAAATAAAAAAGCTTTATTTATTTATTTGAAAATCACAATATGTCAGTATAAACATTCCATGTTATAAATAAAATTTCCAATTTATAGTTATGTGTTTGATTAAAATGTCATTTTTGAATTTTCTGTAAACTACGAACATTTCTTCCAAGTTTATAATAAAACAAATTATTTAGCATATAATAACAAAAAGGTGCCTTGTTTTCAGACAATACCAATACTAAAAATCATGCTTACATTAAAATCCCATTTAAAATCTTTTAATTTCCCATATTTTGTGATTGATAGGTTTTTTCCATTTATTTATGCTTTAGAATTGCATTATAGGATCAACGTTTGATGTTGAAAAGTTTGAAAAAGATACTTTTATTGAGATTTTTATTAATTTTAAGTGATAAAAAGGTTGGTGTTGTAAATTACAGTACAAAAACCTGGTAATATACTGCTTTTTCTGTTTTTTTACCGACTTAATTTTATGTGTAGTATATTATTTCTTATACAATATATTGTTTCAAACTACTAAAATATTAATAAAATTCCCTCTGTTAAATTGTAGTTCGATTTTCAACATCAAAGGTTGACGGAACAGTGATCAAGGTCCCATAATGCAATTCATAACCATAAATAAACAGAAAATACCTGTGAATCACAAAATACGGAAACTGTTAATTATCGGATATTTTTACAGTGATTGTTTAGATTTCAGAAGAGTTAAGAAATCAATATTTAGTGGAATATCCCTGATTTGTCAAATGAAAACCTCTGTTATTAAATCAATTGTAATTTCATAATAATTTAACCGTTGTTACCATTGACAAAAAATATGTAAATAAGATTATTGTAAACGAACATTCCACTGACCTACACTAACATCTCTCCATTGCACTGATTGCAACACCACTCTCCCCCAATCGCCCCCTCACTACACCCTCATCCTGTGGCAGCGAGAGTGGGGCGAGAGCAGCTCTTTTTCGGCTGGTGGCACGTGGGTGTGCTGAAAGTGAGGTGGGGAGGGAGGAGGAAGCGCTACTTTTTATTCAGTGCTCAACGCAGCTGCCACCTCACCAACTCAACCAACAGACTCTGCCAACCAATGCCACTGAGCTCATCTCACCACCTGTTCTAGCAGCGCCACAGGAAAAGAGAGAGTAAAAACACAGCTCTCCTTGAATAACCCCCAATCAGGCTTTCCTATGTTCTGACAAACCACTGCCAGAAAGTCATTTTGATGAGCAACCTGACACAGTAAATATGATACAAACATATTCGTGCATCAGAAATAATTGCCACAAAAAAAAAAAATCCTACTTAAACTATCCCCTTCAAGGCTAAATTTAAGTATAGTAAGTTATTACCCAGTTTTCATTAACATCTGTGACACACTCTGCTGGTCATCTTCAGATAGACAGATTAATGTAAAGAGGCATCACAAAAGTGCTTCTTTGTCCAGCTTTGACACACATCCAGAGAGAGATAGCAGTTCACAGAGGGAGCCTAAGAGATACAGGGAGATACGCATCACTTGAACCTGGCGCAAATCTAATGGGTCTCTTACTGTGATGCAATGCCATGCCAGAAACAGCCATCGCCATCTGACCTTATCAAGACAGCTGAGCGCCTGCACGCAACACTTGCATGTGGCAAACGGGTGGGCACAAAAGCCACAGGCCCGGCGTCATCTCCACACACATCCTTCCACCTCTGCAGAAGATCTCGCTGCACCTTGTCAAACAGGAAGCGTGCTCCGTTGCAGCGGTGCAGCTTTTGGACGGTGCGCGATTTGCATTGACAAAGAGAAGGAAGCGAAAAGAGGGCGTTTTTCAAGTCTCTGCCTGCGCACTGCATGCAGCGTGCGGCGCGATGTGTGGGAGAGCAAGACAGGACAGTTCCTGCTCGCTCTCGCGCTGCTTTCCATGTGCTTTGCCTACTGACACACGTCGCTCGCCTCACCTCGCCTCTGCCTGGCTACAGGAAACAGCAGTATGCACGCTTGTTGTCCAATTCTGGCCTATTCAAATTCAAATGCTCTGTTATCTGAAAGTGGCATGAGGAAGAATAGATCAGCTGAGGGGCTGAATGACTACTGAACTGGCTGGCAGAAAAACAGGCCACAAAATACAATGTTATTTAAAGGTATAGTTCATTTACATTCAGTTGAAGTTAGAATTATTAGCCCTCCTGAATTATTAGCCCCCCTGTATATTTTTTCCACAATCTCTGTTTAACAGAGTATTTTTTCAACACATTTCTGAACATAATAATTTTAATTACTATTAACTGATTTCTTTTATCTTTGCCATGATGACAGTACATAATATTTTACTAGATGTTTTTCAAGATACTAGTATTCAGCTTAAAGTGCAATTTAAAGGCTTAAATAGGTTAATTTGGCAAGTTAGAATAATTAGACAAGTTATTGTATAACAGTGGTTTGTTCTGTAGGCAATCGAAAAAGATATTGCTTAAGGTGGCTAATAATATTGATCTTAAAATGGTTTTAAAAAATTTAAAAACTGCTTTTATTGTAGCCAAAATAAAACAAATAAGACTTTCTCCAGAGGAAAAAATATTATAGGAAATACTCTGAAGAATTCCTTGATCTGTTAAACATCATTTGTTCATCATTTGTAACCCACACGTCACACTGTATTTTTTTTTTCGATTTTGGTGCAATGTTTTAATTAATCAGAATTTGTTTATTACAATATGAAGAAAGTAAATATGGTCCAAAATATGGAAAGTGCCCCATGTAATTTAAAAGTAAAAATTAGACCTAATAGGAGAAACAATGGCTGATTTACAAGCAAACAATTGTTTTGAATCACATCTTTTCAGTGAATTGGCTGATTCAGTTCACAACACCAGTTTAAATCGCACTAATCTGGTTCTCCTCAGAGATTCAATGATCCATTAACGAAACAAAATGAAACAAAAATCAGTTAAAAAAAAAACTTTTAGTCTCAAAGACTCTACATTTATGATAATATTTGCTGCTTATTTTTGAAGCTTGAGATGTTCCACTCCCTATTCAGTTCAATTACACAAGCAGCGACCAAAACATTAGTCAAAATAGCTCCTTTAGTGTTCCATGGAAAACAGACAGTCACACTGGTTTGGAACGATATGAGGCTGAAAACAAAAATGACAAAAGAATTTTCATTTTAGAGTAACAACTCTGTTAACCTATTTTCCATCACTCGATCTAACATATCACTGTGTGTCAGAGCAAGGTGCGCTCCATGCGTGGTTACTCGTAAACGGTTTAAGTGAATGAGAGTGTATGTGTGTGCTCGTCGGTGCGTACGTACGAGTTTCCGTGTGTCTTTGTATAACTGTATGTGTGTGTGGGTGGTTGGGTGCTCTATTTCGATCAGATGAAACACCTGCACATACTATTGTTCTGCTTGGGAAAGATGAGACTGCTTTTGGTCCCTGTGCGCCGTGTGTTTCATTCTTTACGAGTGTATGTGCAAGCTGGAAACCTTTATCTGACCCAATACACTGTTGTCTTTTTTTTTTGCCGTTATCTAATTAGTCGGCTGTAATCTAGAGACATGTCAAGCGGCATAATAAATTCTTAATGTATGGAATCAATACAGACGAATCAATCAGAGCAAAAGGTGAGGGTCGAGAGTCTCCCCATCGGGTTTAAATTCACTGGAAGGCCGATAATATGTGTGTCCATTCATTTTCACACATTCGGTTTCCTGCTTTTTATGTCTGCTTCTCTCTCTTCTAAGCTCCACTAATACAGTTTCTCTATCCATCTGATTCCGTCAAGGACAAAGCAGAGTTCTGATAGGTTCCCATAGAAACAGAGTATGCGTTGCTGCTTTAGGGGGCTTTTGTGTATTGTCTTCGGTGGGGTTCATACAAAAGCGGCGGGCTGACCGATAGTTCCTGTTTTTGTCGACCTTGAGTCATCTGTGAGGTCTGGAACCCCTGCTGTCGTTCATATCACGAGCAGTCATCATTGAGATTGCACTCTTCTGATGAGCAAGATCCTCCATTAACATTATATGCTCAACTGCTGACTGGAAAGATTCATATAATCATCATGCATAGTGATTTTGCTGTGTTGCATGTTTTACTGAGTCGATCGCTCATACTAGACCACGTCCTCCACTTAATGGCTAATGGATTACTAAATGTATCAAGGAAGGATTTAAGTGATATCAGATGGCGTAAAGGAACTATAAACAGGCAGTGCATCTGGGTAAATTATGCCGTACTACTTACGCAACTACGTCTGAATGATGGAGTTTGTTTCCTAGAGCACACTATAAGACTCTCTGCATACATTAAATATATAGCAGTTAAGCTCTTTCAGCAAAATTTGCACCATTATGTTTTGTGAACCACAAAAATGCATTTCCATCCACTCATCTCTCCTTTAGAAGAAAACAAAACATTAGAACCTTGGCAATGATGGCTGCTTGATTAACCAAAATTAAATCAAATCTGATTATAGCTAATATATAAAAATAAAGTTTATTTAAAAAAGTAAGTGTTTGTTATTAAAATATTAAGATATTAATATGTGTTATTATTATTATTATTATAACCATATTGATATGTACAGAAACTAAAGAAAACTGTAATACATTTCTTAAATTATAAGCTTTCCTAAAAAATGGTATTATTAGCTTCCTTTACAACTGCTTTACTATAATGTTGATTTTTGCTTTTTTTTTTTTTAGGTAAAATTACTTTCTGCTTTAAATTGCCATTATCCCACTGCAATTGATTAAACCTAACTTATACTTATACCCAGAACAGGGGCGGATTTAGTGATTTGGGGGCCCTAAGCAATTCCAGCCACGAAGCCCAACAGTCCTAAAATACACCGTTTTAATCATAAAAAACTGCTTCTTATATCACTCAATCTCTTTTCTATGTTTTATCTTAATGCAATATCTACATTTTAAATGATTTGTTTTCTTAAAATGAATTCACATCTAAAAATAGGCTAATAAATAAATCAAAAAATAATAAATGGTTTTTAAAACTAAATCTTTACTTGATTTGACTGCTGGACTGCTCCATGATTGGAGATGTAAATTTCCATAGATGTAATAATTATATTAGGTATTTGTTAGACGCTTACCCTACAAAATATGATAGGAAATGGTAGAAAAACACAATGTTATAGGTACAATTTATATTTCTAGGTATTTATTGGGGGCCACAAAATTGCCTGGGCCCCTAAGCGGCTGCTTACTTCGCTTATTGGTTAAATCCGCCCCTGACCCAGAATATTCCATAAAAGGCACTTATATTCCATAAAATGCATTGTAGTTTGCATGCATTTTACACAATTTGCAACAATATCAACCACCTTGAAACTATTTTTTTTTAGTTTTTAGAAAAACACGAGCCAAATTGTTTAATCCCTCATTTTTTCCACACAATTTCATTCAATTGTTTATTGCTTTCTCTCAATCTGCGACAGAATGCTTACCTGATGACCATTCAGAGAGATTTCACACAGCTTGTGCAACAATCAAGGGCTTTTTGTCATAGACTAATTGTAGACATAAAAGATTAAAGAGCCATAGGCGGGGAAACGCGTCTCTCCTGAGAACTGTGGACATCATTGACAGCTCTGACCTTTTTGCCTTGGATGGAGAATCCCTGACCTGACAGCCCCTCAATTGGGTAAAAGTGTCATGCACTATGTATAGAGACAAACACAGGTCAACTGATGCCCTGACCGTGGCCATTTTTATGGTACAAAAATCCTTCATGGCCACATTTAGCTGAAAAACACTAACAGGTGCACAGATTGCCTGTAAGTATTAGTCATAATGCATGCTGACTTGTTATTACTGGACTGTTGTTGTTCTGAATGAATGACGTCATGCTGACGCTGGTCAAAAGTTCAACCCGTATTCATAGGTGACACAAATGTCACAAGAATGTGATGTTGAAAGAGTACTTAAAAATCTTTTCAACATTAGTCAGAATTTGACCATGAAACACCAGAGACAAACCTTGTTATGTGACCAAAAACTGTGTGCTTCCAACTAGACACTTGACCTTTGCTACAATGAAAATTTTAATTTAAAAAAAGTTTCATGACCAAATGACACTTATTATTTTATTTATTTATTTGTTTATTGTGAATCAAAATAATAAAGCACAGCCATTGTAGTCTGACATATTTTTGAACTGGTACTTTTTAGTGAATCAAAAAGAATTCAGCATAACCAGTGACGTCAGATTCAAAAACAAATAATTCTTTTGAGCTGGTTCATTTAAGTGAAACAATTTTTTTATGGTTGTACAGCATGACCACCGTAGTTCGATTCACTAACAAATGACTCTTACAAACCAGACGTTTTTCGATGAATCAAAAGAAAACTGCACAACCAGTGTTTTTCAATTCAATATCAAATAACTCTTGCAAGCCAGTGTGTATTAGTTAAATCAAAGGAAAACAGCACAACCAGTTTAGTTCGATTCATTAAAAAATTACTCTTACACAGCAATATGTTTAGGTGAATCAAAAGAATACAACAAAACCAGTGTAGTTCAATTCACTAACAAATTACTCTTACAGGTCAGTCGGTATTTTTTAGATGAATCAACCAATGTACAGTAGTTTGATTCACTAAGAAATGAGTCTTACAAGCCAGTATTTTTTAAGTAAATCAAAAGAGTCCTGCACAACTAGTATAGTTCGATTCAGTATCAAATGACTCTTAAAAGTCAGTATTTTTATATGAATCAAAAGAAAACTGCACAACTAGTGTAGTACGATTCACTAACAAATGACTCACAAATCAGTATTTTTTAGGTGAATCAAAAGAATACAGCAGAACCAGTGTAGTTCAGTTAACTTACAAATGACTCTTACAGGCCAGTCAGTATTTTTAGGTGGATCAAAATAATTGGTGTAGGTTGATTCACTAACAAATGACTCCTTAAAGTCAGTGTTTTTAGGTGAATCAAAAGTAAACAGCAGAACCATTGTGGTTCTCAAAACAAAACTGTAAAACAATATGAGCCATTACTTTTCAGTACCTATGATTCCTGAAACTAACTAATATTTTGAGAAGTTTCTTTAAATATCAATTAAAATCTGTTCCATCCTTCAATAACAATATCTACTCATACTCAGCAGACTCAGTTTTTAGGTAATTTTTTTTCTATTGATTTAAGTTTGCAGGTTGCGCTATAAACAGAAAATCTAATTGTTGACAGTAAGTCCAAATGTAAAACTATTTTCCACACTAAAAACACCCTTACCCAGTTACTCTCATCACCTTTGTTATTTTGACCCAAACATAAACCACTCCTTGCTATAACAGAGGATTGGCCCAATGACCTTTTGACCTCTCCATGTCAACAATGGTCACACTCCTTGAGGTAAACAAGGCCAAATGCACATGCCACTCAGAGACTGCCATACAGCTGCCTTCCTTCCAGGGGCTGCCTGTTTTTCCAATTAGCACAGTGTATGATGTCTAAAGGGCACTTCACTGTCACCTTAAATCAGCAAAAAGCATCACAACAGTCCTAGCCAATAAAAGTCGAGCAATCAAGTGCCATTTAACCCAGACTGATAAACACTGGCATGACAAACCCTCTTAACCTCAAAAAAAAAAAAAATCAACAATCGATTAAAAATAGTTGCTTAACATTACCTGTACTGTGCAGACTAAACATAAACAGAAAAGTTCAACGGCCCGTCTGCTCCATCACCTCGAGCAAACTGTGGTTACATCACTGAATTGCTTCAGGCATGGATCAACAACACTTGCCACCCACAATACTCTGGTCCAGACAGACACAACAGTTCACACACTACCTACGGCCCGATGCTAACCACCGAGCTCCACATCGACAAACACACACCAAAACAGAAATGACTTCACCACACCCTGAATCAACCAACACACATCAATTTACTTTTATAGTACACACTCTTGTACAATTTGCTCAGCGTTGCTCGTGCCTCGATTTTTGTTGATCCACTGGCAGGCTTGTGCAGTGCCTGATGGTTATCAATGTTTTATACATCTATTTTTACAGTGCAAACTATGTAGAGTCACAAACAGCTCTTTGTATGCCGACCATATGGTCGAGGCAAACTGAAAGAAAGAAAAAGGTCTGGCCTATACACAACGAGTGGCACACAGAACAGGACACATGCAGCATTTTAGGCCTACCTCAAAAATCTCCACCAAACAACGCATGCAAGACGACCGTAATTTAGAATGGATTAAAAAAAGTTTGTTCTACTTTTTACTGTTTTCACTTCCTCTTTCTGATTTTTGGCCCACTGACTCCTTCTCTTTGTTATCTCGAACTCAGCCCTGAACAAAGTTGACTGCAAGTTCATCAAAACTGACTGAAACTAATGAGAGCAGGAAAAATACTTCCCAAATCGGTCTGTTGCGCGATATTCATCATATTCTTATAATGAATAATTAGGCCAACTCAATTACCTGCTTATTAATTATTCAGTCCTATTAACAAAGCTCAGAATCTGCAGGTTTAAAAGAAGAAAAAATGAAGCGTAGTTTCAAGTATTACACCCTTGCACAAACGTTTCTAGAGAAGCTTTACCAAATACACAGAAACCGATGATGTCACTGCTTTACAAACTTCTGAGTAAACCCATCATGAGCATAACATAAACACCTGTGCTTATTTATGCTAATCAACACAATTTTGCCACAGTGTACTTTAAACACAAAACAAAGCATCTCAAACATACTGTACCCAGTGTTTGGTCTTCTTTTCCTGACGGTCCCGGGAATCTAATCCAGGTACACACCCTCCTCACACACCCTGTCAGAAAAAGATAATGTCATTAGTGCATGCAACACTGGTTTTCATTAAAGCACCCACACACACACACATACCAACAAAACAAATGTGCAGCAGTATTCATAATGTCAAGTCATCTAGTGCAAGCTATATCAGCATGAGTATTTAATCACTAGACATTATCAGCAAAGGTATGCCAGTGGGTTAACAAACTTGTTCCCGTAGGCTACTGAACTTATGTCCAGCAGTGGTCAGATCTCCTGTCAGTGTCCGCTAGCCAGCTGTCACTTCAGCCAGACTCTACACAGGACTTAAAAACAAGCAGCGCGAAACCACGAACCCCAAAACAACCAGCAGTTCTTTACTTTCATTCTCATTTTT
Organism: Danio jaintianensis; assembly: GCA_903798115.1. Classification (NCBI taxonomy): domain Eukaryota; kingdom Metazoa; phylum Chordata; class Actinopteri; order Cypriniformes; family Danionidae; genus Danio; species Danio jaintianensis. The sequence goes on from CAIGQV010019088.1 coordinate 1,421,547, forward strand.
TTCTCAATGCACCTCTACTATCTCTGCCTGCCCAGGTCAGCTGCTCACCTGACATGGCATCCTTGAGATCCTCGGGGGCTCCAAACCTCCTTCCTCTCTGTTGTGGCAGTCGCACAAGCCCGTACAATCACCATTCGCTCACGTTCTGTGCAAGAAGCTATTTCCCTATCGCTGTCTGCAGCCTTCTCTCTCTCTCTCTCTCTCTCTCTCTCTCACTCTCTCTCTCTCCCTCCTCCCTCCTCCTCTATCACGCACTCTTTCTTTTGGTTGCTCCCACTCCTGCTACCTTCACTTGCTCAGAGAAAGGAGCAATAGAGTGAAAAAACGATCATGTTTCTTCGGCATAAGCAGCTGCGCTCTGATTGGCCGGATGGTCCGAAGGAGGTGTCAGCCAAGGCAAAGGCACACTGGCAATGGCTGCAGGCATTAAAATAGGTCTCGCCTTGCCCCTGCTGCTGCAGAAAACGAAAGAAAAGAAGGGCAGGAGAGTGAGCGCGAGCGAGAGAGAGACTACCTCTTTTTCAAAGCAGGAAGGAGGGGAGGCCGTGAGTATTTCCTGTTGTGCAGCTGAAGCAAGCGAGGACGTCACGCGCAGCATTCGCACTCTGGCGGGGTGTCAACACAGACGCCGGCTCATCTTGACACTCTCAAGACAGCCTCAGGATTACACACACACACATGCAGATTCCTCTCAGCATCCTTACAAGATTCAGTTTATTTAACACCAAGATGCAAGTTAGAGAGCTAGAATGAATGTTTTAATGCTATTCATGGATTATTGAGGATTAAATTAGATGTTTATTAGTATTTAGATTTTTCTCAAATTCCTTAAATTCCAGATTTTCAAACAGTAGTATCTCGGCCCAGTTTTGTGGTCAACAGGGACACATTTATGTTTTTCAAACATAACTGCTTCAAAGTCATTTTGTGATGTGCCTAATTTACTTTGTAGACCAAAACATTAAAGTATTTTTGAGTTTTATGTTTATCGCAGACATTGTCTTCATAAAAAAATAGAAAATCACCATTGTACAACTTCATAAGGAATGCTCTGATGTAATGTTTTAATGCTATGCAAACTTACACTACTTTTAAAAAAAAAATTATAAATTAAAATAAGTGCATCCACCCATCACTTATCTCTGATAGTCTTCGATAAGGAATTGACCCCGTATAGCATGCACATGGCCATCCCTGATAGCTATCTTCCTTCTTAACCTTGTATTCTTGTGAAGAAATCCAATTATGTAACCTGAAGCAACAGGTGGAAAAGCAGAACCCAGATGCAGGCATCCATTCTGTCACAGCGTGTGAGTGCTGATATGCCTCAACTGTTTCCTTCCATACCAGAACTATGAGAACAAATCCTTCCTTTCTCATCATGCACAAGAAAAACAACAGTGATCGCTGCACACTTTACCACATTTGGTGCATGCCAGTTTTCACGTAGTTCAAACAGAAAATCCTACCACAAGCAATTCCAAGTTCATAGGTTTGTTAAATGTATACCTTGAATAAGGTGAGTAACAATACATTAATTTCATGATTTGATTCTACACCCAATATTTTATAACGTTTAAAAATTGAATATTTTTTTAAATGGTTACTTGAAAGACATAAGGAAATGATAGGTTCACAATATTTTGTTCCAATATTAACATTTTGACCTCTAAATTCCAGTTTCATTGAGTCATAATTTGCAACCTTTTTTTTATGTTTGTGAAGTCATTGAGAAGGTAGAACTAGAAACCGACTTACACTATAAAAAATAATTTGACAAAAAAGTCATGACAACAAATGATTTTTGTTGCTTTAACTTATTTTACATTTACATCCTTCTTTTCTTTTGTTTTCTGCAGCATGTAAATCTGAATTTCAATTCAATTTGACTAAATGTAAACTTATTTTAATAAGTTAATCAGAATTCAACTATTTTAAGTTATACACAGTTTAAGATGATGTTTATGATGTAAGCTGAGTTGACTGGAAAGTTAATTTGGTTCAACTTAAAAATTTAAGGCAGCAAATTTATTATTTTTTTTACATTGTAGAGCACAAGGAAAAAATTATTACCAAAGTGTGGTAGTCCCTTATGGAAACATAATAAAGGCAGGAATATTGTTGTGATAACTAAATTGCATAATGCAACTAAGCAGCACCAATACCATTTCGTACGGTTTGTACAAAAAGCTTAGTCACCTTGGTCAACATCACAGACACCCTGAATTGACGGTGCAGAACAAAACGGTAGACTGCGCGGAAACCCCAAACATTCTTATCTAGTTACTCATTACAAATTTGTGACCTGGACTACAAAACCGCTCTTATGCTGCGCAGGTTTATTTGTGGCAAATATATTATTTTTTCTTTTCTTTTATGTCAAAAATCTAACTATTTTAAAGTATTAAACAAAGACATTTTGTAAATTTCTACCATAAATATAACAAAATGTAATTTCTGTTTAGTAATATACATGGCTAAGACTAATAGCTTAATTTGGACAACATTAAATGCAATTTTCTTAATATTTATTTATTTTTATTTATTTTTTTATTTTTTGAACCCTCAAATTTTCCCAGATTTTCAAATAGTTGTATCTCGGCCTGGTTTTGTGTTTCAGGGTGATGTTTATGTGCTTCATTTTTTTCCAATTTAAAGAAATTAAACATTTAGCTTGAAGAATACATACATTTATAATTAGCTTGATATCCTTAGGCTATAAAAGAAATCACAGACATTATTTTTTACTAATAAACAGAAAATCCCAATTATATAACCCCATAGGAAAGCTTCTGATGTAATTCCTGCACCGGTCTTTTGCTTTAGATAAAAGCATCTGCTAAATGCATATATGCTACTGTCCCTCTGTGGCTAGTGACAGTGCTGTGGTTTGAGATAGTGACTTTTGCCTTCTTAAAATTGTGCTGAGGATTCTCTGCATTTAATGTTTGAGTTTGCACAGGTGATCAGGCTATCACAAAGCAAGCTTATTAAAATTTCCATCAGAGGGGCACTTAAGAATTTGAAACCTTCGAATATGCTTACCTTATTCCAGGAATCCATTTGTTTATGGAATGACATTAACAAACGGAATAATAATAATGGATAACATTACGGAATGAAGGCCATTTCAAGAGGTGAATCATAAATGTGTGTTGATGTTGTTTAATGTAAGAACATAAGGTGGGACAGTTTACCTTTAAAAGTGACTTTCCACCAGAAACAATTACAAACAAATTGCCAGAAAGCCTAGATGTGTCAAAGCTCAACGTGGAATCAATGTGATTGATTTTGTTGTGGAAAAAATGTGCAAGGACATTTGTCAAACCTCCAACTCTGTCTGTTGCTCCTTGATGGATAGAACCCAGGTGATGGAAAACAAAATGATGTTTATGTATCATATGTCAGTGTCAGGAGGAGATGCTGTGGGTGTGTTTATGCATCACACTGGACATATATATCAACCCAGAGCACAAGGCACTGGCTCATCTGTTTGGCATAGTCAAATAAACTAATTTGCCTGATGGGTTGTAAATACTTGGCTACACCCTTGACCCTGCTCTACTGCTGTACTTGCTATGACGGTGTTACATGTTACATAACTCTACTGCCTATACATACCAAACGTACAATGTACATCTTGAATTGATCATAAAAGATTAGAAAGAAATTTGTCTTGGCAAAGTAGAATGCATAATCTATATAATACAACAACAGAAAGCATTTAACCAAAATGGTATTCCCTAATCAGACAATCATTGTATATCTGGAAATGTCCTCAGCAAAGTAAGACACAATGTTCTGACTATATATGACCTAGCATTTATGGATAAATATTTAATGGGTATAATTCTGGCAGGCAGCAAGTAAGCTTTAATATGTAACAGGCTGCAACAGGAGAGACGAACATTAGATAACTGCCTAGATGACTGCCGAAATGAAGGATAATTTTAAAATATATATGTAACAAAAATAAGTAAATAAAATAATAAACAATAAAATATTAGTTTATTGTTGTCATTGTGGGCGACGCGGTGGCGCAGTGGGTAGCACAATCGCCTCACAGCTAGAAGGTCGCTGGTTCGAGCCTCAGCTGGGTCAGTTGGCATTTCTGTGTGGAGTTTGCATGTTCTCCCCGTGTTCGCGTGGGTTTCCTCCGGGTGCTCCGGTTTCCCCCACAGGTCCAAAGACATGCGGTATAGGTGAATTGGGTAAGCTAAATTGTCCGTAGTGTATGTATGTGTGAATGAGTGTGTGTGGATGTTTCCCAGTGATGGGTTGCGGCTGGAAGGGCATCCGCTGCGTAAAACATATGCTGGATAAGTTGGCGGTTCATTCCGCTGTGGCGACCCCAGATTAATAAAGGGACTAAGCCGAAAAGAAAATGAATGAATGAATGAATGTTGTCATTGTTCATTTTTATACATCTATTTTAATATATATATATATATATATATATAGATGTATAAAAATTATCATTTTTTTGTGTGTAATTATACCTTTACACACTGATGTATGCATATGTAGCCTACTAACTATTAATATAAATATTTGTTACAGCTTTAGAAAGTTCAGATTTTTGGGTTGAATGCAAGTTAAAAACAATGTAATGTCTGTAATAAGTTCCCACTTTGTTCTAATCGATCGTATCACAGCAGAGTCATTTATAGCAGGTGTCATCTGACTCCAGCAACAATCGCACATCGAGAGTCTCCCTGAAGGGCCCCTTCACTGACTGAGAGCGCGTCATGGAACATTCCCGGAACGAGCCAAAGTCCCACCCACCTTCTCTCCTGCTCGCACACATACACGCGCACAGGCGGTGTGTGTACATGGAAATACAGATCACAACATTGCCCATGCTGAAAAAACGAACGGTCTACAACAACACAAAGAGCACAGACCCCCATAACATTACTGACAGTCGCTCACAGCATAGCGATAAATGTCGCTTTTCCCCGCACCCACCGAGGCAAATTCCTTAGGATATTACGCAATATTCACTATCTGCAACCAAGCAAACTGGGTATTCCCCACATGTCCCAATAAGCGGAGGAGACCCATCCTCGCCGCATTTTTACTTGAAAGAGCTTTCCAAAGAATGTCACTCCTTGAAATGTTTAGAACAAGGTGTACAAGGCTAGAACTTACCGGTAGAACGTTTTCAAATCTGCCCACAACATTCCGAAAGAACGTCAAACGCCACAGTCGCGTCCTGTTTATACTGACACAAAACAACCATTTAAATTCGAATTGTTACGCAATGACAACGCTGCAGACATCTGGTGTTCGAGTACAATGTGCTGCGTCTTTTCTTCAGGAAGAGATGAAAGTGAGTTTAGTCCTCTTCTTCAACTGGGGGTTTCGGGGGGGCAGACGGGGTTATTCCTAGCGTCGCTTCCCAGAATAGAAAAGCGAGAGAGGGAGAAGAGAGGTAGAGAGAATCTGTGCGCGCGCGCGTACGTGTGTGTCAGTGTGATTGTGACGTCATCGGATCCCCCAGTGCGCGTCCCCGTGGAGCGGGGGGTGGGGGGGGTTGACCGAGTCTACCCGCCCGGCCTCTTCCTTGTCTTGATAGGAGGACGGAACTCCCTTGGTGAAATTTCTCCAGAACGAGCTTCTCCGGCTCCAAACCGCGACAGATGTCTTGTGTTCGTGCGATCTGATGCAGGGCGAGAACGCGCACTGACGTTAGGTCTGCTCGACTTACACATCAAAGTAGTAGTGTAATGGGGAAAATGCCATTTCGAAAATAATGTATTAAATGACATGTTTAGTTATTATATCTGTTATATATATCCAATAAGGTTGGTTAAAAATGCAGATGAAGAATAACATAAAAAGGGAAGATACAGTTCATGTGAGAAAATGCCCTTTCATAATGTTAAAGAGCCCATATGACAAAATACTATAGTACTTAATAATAATAAATAGTTTAAATGTATATAATCAAACATTATTATTATTAAATATATAGTGTTTTTGAACGACAATAAAATGTATTATACTGTATTTATTATAGTATTTACAACACTTCATTAATGAATGCTATACATCATACTGTAGTATTAATTAGTGAAATTATTAATTGTAATGAATGTAGTATACTTTAGTTTTTACTACAGTAAACTGTGGTATATTGCAGTATAAAATACCCTTTAGTTTTAAGAAACTACTTTATTGTGTCATTTGTTTCTCTTAAGACCTGTCATTTTGTAAAGTCTTGACATCTCAATATTCAAATGTGGTAAGATATTGTTTTAAAATGTCCTTCCATAATGTTAGAGGAGTATTGGATGTTAGACTTAGATTTATTATCTTTACAAAGACGCAATCGTCCATGAACTACTGCACAATATGTGACTTATTTCACCATCAGATTTTTCCATTTTCTCATCTAAAATGGCAGTGTTTCCTGAGCCTCCATGCATGACACATATTGTTTAGGAAAGAGAAACTGTAGGCTGCTAATACGCATGCTTACATGAAGAATATTTTGAGAACGTCCATATTTGATTATATAAGTGGCATGTAAACACACTACTCTGACTACAGTAGTTTAAGTACATGTAAACATGGTCATTATTCTTTTGTATGTAGGTTTTGTTTGACCCCAAATAAACCAGCATTTCCAAAGTAAACTGACGATTTTTTTAGCTAAAGAATGAACAACGCATTGAGAGACGAACAGAATCCACCCTGCTTTAAAGAGTGCATGATAACTGCATTCATGACATATGGGAAATACCATAATTATGAGATTCCAACTAGTAAGAAGCATTCATGTCCTCATGCATCTCATAAATTTAGATAACAGCTCTGGACACAACATCATGTGTTGTCATCTCAAAATGACAGTAATTATGACATAGCATAAATGTAGCTCATTTAAAAAGGCAGATGACATTACCGCAGAACTATAATGTGCATTTGTGTAGACTAGGGTTGTCAATTTCCACAAATTCCCTGGAGCAATTGTTATTTAAATTAAATGATCGATTAACGATAAATCGATCATTTTAATAATGGAAAATGTGACTATAGCACATTATCACCATGACAGGATGTGCAAATGACACTCAAAATGCAAGCGTCCTCACCTGGAAAAAATGCATTTTACTGTAAATTAACGGCTAAAGAATTGATGTTTAATAATTAATATAACAATTTAATTATTAGGCCACACAGTGGCTCAGTGGTTAGCACTGTCACCTCACAGCAAGAAGGAGCCCGGCTGGGTCAGTTGGCATTTCTGTGTGGAGTTTGCATGTTCTCCTCGTGTTGGCGTGGGTTTCCTCCGGGTGCTCCGGTTTCCCCTACAGGCCAAAGACATGTGCTAAAGGTGAACTGAAGAAACTAAATTGGCCATAGTGTATGTGTGTGGATGAGTGTGTATGGATGTTTCCCAGTACTGGGTTGCAGCTGGAAGGGCATCCGCTGTGTAAAACATATGCTGGATAAGTTGGCAGTTCATTCCGCTGTGGCAACATCTGATGAATAAAGGGACTAAGCCAAAGGAAAATGAATGAATGAATAAAATTTAATTATTAAATGTAATGGCTAATATAGTTCTTATTATTTGTCAATAGCACATTCTCAGATGTACGCAAATAGTTTTTGTTATTGTGAACTAATGTAGGGTATTATGCATATTACAGAATATCTAGAGAATGCAAAAAGGCCCATGTTTATTTAACAATGTCTATAGATTATGGCATTTAGTTATTAGTTCACTTCATTGATTTATACTCTATCCTCACATTGGTGCAAATTTGAATATTTTTAATATTATGTTCATGAGCTAAATGCAACAGTTGAGTTAGATGACAGGGTAATCTATCTCAGATAATTATGATTTGAAAATCTCTCCACAATGGATGCAACACAACACACAACACAACTTCAAATGGTAAACTGATGCCCATTTCTTTTATGTACTGTACATATTTACCATGTAAGCAGCTTGAACCTCAAAATATGCATATTAATAACATAGATGCTGTATTCAAAACTGATGCAAAACTCCATGTTTCTGGAAAACATTGTGCAATTCTGAATGTGCTTCATGCAGGTGAGTGGGCTTAACAAACCACCTGTAGTAAACACTCTTTTTCCTCTCCATATGCACCAGACACTTTCTTATAAACACTCCATGTTCTGGGAAAACATTGTGCAGTTCTGTGTGTACTTTACGCAGGTGAGTGGCACCTGTATGAGACACACTCTTTCCTCTTCGTGTTTATGTGTTCATGTGTGTTTGTGCAAGTGTATTTATGTGTGTGTGTTTATGTGTCTATGTATTTTTTTAATTGCTAAACTAACTTAGACTTGTAATGGCATCTAAATAATGCTACTCTCTGGTGATCCGAAGTGCTTCATCCTCATTGTAAGTTGCTTTGGAAAAAATGAATAAATGTTAAATGTAAGGTGTATCGGTTTTAAAAAATTATTAACTGTTTTTAATTTGTTGTTTAATAATTGCTATCCCAATGGACAGTTCACATAAAAAAGGAAAAGTTCAGCACCGTTGACTCACACTCAACTGATTTTTTTACTTTTATGTATTTATTTCATCTGTTGAACACAACACAAGTTAATTTGAAGAAAGTCGTAAAAAAAAGCCACCACTTACATCCATAGTAGGAACAAACAAACAAAAAAAAAACACTATGGAAGTCAATGGCTACCAACATTCTTCAAAATATCTTCTTTTTTGTTCTACAGAAAAACAGGTTTGGAACAAGTTAAGGTTGAATAAATGATAACAGGATTTAGATTTTTGCATGTTCTATTCAGCCTAAATTCCTCTACATTGTGCTTCAGCATAGGATTATAGATTTAACCCCCCCTAGCTAATTATGAAATTAATAGAAATCAAGGAAAGGTGATACAAAACTTGTGTCATGTGTGCATGTGTTCTGTATTATGTTAAATGGATTACTAGCTAGGTTAGAATGGCTTACGGTTCATTTAAGGAGCTGGTGATCACATCGGCTGTGACCTGGAGTTCCCATCACATTGGCAATAGGGAGCTCCTCTGTAATCCTCAGCAAGGGCATCCCCGAAGAAGCACTGGCATCTGAGTCACTCCAGCATAATTGACAGCGCACAGACACAAATCAGCGTTACCGGACAAGCTTAGACTTCACAGTCAATAGTGAAATGTCCCGCTGGAAATGAAGAGAAAATGGAAATGTCTGCACTTGAACTGAAGGGCACGATTCATCAACATTTATCTAGTCATCTCATTTCACCGGTTGGTGTTTCAGGTGTTCAGGTGTTTGCATGTATTTAATGTGCAAAGTCATTTGCTCAAGGACACCGAGGGTTTTCCCAGCAGCACCGAGAACTTCTCAGTTAATTATTGGTGGACCGGATAAAAACCCTGCTCAATGCTATTACAAATGTTTGAATGTCATGAATCACAGCGAACTCTCGTTTCCCAAGTGGTCGCCTCTAAACATTCCTGGAAGCGAACCATAACTCCCATGATTGCGATTAGGCGCTGAATTGTATTGTTACTTCACCTCCTCCTCCGCATCTTCATTAATGTAGCCATATCTGATTAATGTTATACAAATACTGAAGTGTTAGATTAATTTATTGTTTACAAGCAAGGACATTTAGAAAGGGCCTTTATATCTGTACATGCTTTTGTGTAACAGCTCTTTGTTTATGAATGTGTATGTGAGTGTGTGCGTGTGTATTTAGACATCAGTTTGGGTATGAGTCATTGTGAACTGTTTGCTTATTATACTTTGTCACGTTTCATTTTCCAGATTTTCATGGCAACTGGGTTTCAAAGAAGCTGTAAGGCTTTAAAACATGGTTAATGTATTTTTTTTTGTTCAAAAATACATCATATAGGCAAAAAGGGCAATGTTTTCATTTGTTGTGATTGAAAATCAGTGTTATTCCACTAAATATAGATTTTTTTTTAATTCTTAAAAATTATTTGTTAAAACATTTGTATTGTGTTGTCTAACAACCTCACTAAAAATTAAGTTATACTCAAACACATAAATATTAATCCAAATAAATCTTCATGAGAATGTAGTTTTTGGTCCGCTGTATATATAAACATACATACAGTATATGTATGTATGCATATATATATATATATATATATATATATATATATATATATATATATATATATATATGTGTGTGTGTGTGTGTGTGTGTGTGTGTGTGTGTGTGTGTGTGTGTGTGTGTGTGTGTGTGTGTGTGTGTGTATGGGGGTTTGGGGGGGTCTGACCCTTCTAATAAACCCTTCATCCCCTTCATGATAAAACATGTTTCTTGTAAAATAGGTGTTTGTAATTAGGTGTCTATAAAACTAGATGCATGGTTTGTATTTTATTATACATTTGCTCGCACATGGAAGTTAAACAGTGAAATAAAAAATATGTGCAGTCTTTCATGGTCATCCATTAATAGGTGTAGGAATGCAAACCTGTCACTGTTTATTTAATATCACAAATGTCATTGAGAACCATATCTCTCAAAACGCTGAAAACAAAAGTTTGATTAATAAATGATATGTAATTGAATTAAATATATAACTTTGGTTCACTGGGGCATATTACCATATTACTCTATATAAATATACATACACACACACACATATACACACACACGCACACACACACACACACATGCACAAATAGAGTAAATATACATACATATAGTTCATATTCAGTATTAGGTTTTTTTTTTATAGCTACTATTAATGTTTAGCTTTAATATTTTTATTTAGGAAAAACATTTTTAATGTTATAAAATATTTCTATTTTCATTTCATATGATACAACAGTATATGTTTTATTTCTGTCAGATTTCCACAACAGTATTAAACATATGGGATAACGATTTCTGAAGAGGCATCTGAGAATAAAGTAAGACGGATGTCTGGATAACAAAGGATTAAATAATATAAATATAATACAATAAAAATAAAAAAATAAAAAAAATATATATATATATATATATACACACATCTATAGTTTCATTTCTGAAATAAAGCAGGCCTGAAACATTTTGCACAAAAACAGCTAATCTAGCCACATTCTTCGTAATCAGGATGTCAAAACAACATCAGTGAACTTCCTCATGTTTTCTTGAAGACACAGAGGCTCACTTTTCGTTGCACTTCAAAAATCTGAGAGATGTCACGTACACACTCTTGCCTATATATATATATAAATGACACAGAGGAATATAGCCAAAGGCTGTCTCTGTGTCTCCAGAAGAGATGGTGTAATATAGAGCTCACACAGAATAATCTGCCTCTCCCTTTTCCACTCCTAGTTTTACTCCGGTAAACTGCAACCATTGTGCAGTTTTCAAATCCAAGTGATTAACATCACAGTCATGACACGTCACTCTCAGGAATCCCGGAGCTTCTCTTTTTTTTCTGCTCTTTCAGTACTGGCAGGAAATTACATAAGAATATGTTACACTCAACAAAGGTCAGGTTGTGTCTGCGATAAGGCAGGGCACTAATGTGTGAATCCCTGCCAAAGAACTCCTTTCATCTCATGCACCTAAGCTGTAAAAATCACCCTGTAAAGCTGAGAAAGGCCTGGCAGGAACGGACACACCTAAAGTCTCAGTGTCCATGTTCAAATAGTCCTTTGTTGGGTCTGCTGGCTATAAAAGAGAACACCGCCATGGTCCGTTCGTTTCAATTACCTGACATGCTTTCTAATGAGCCGCATACTTCTTTTATCATTATGTGGTGAAAGACTGTCATCAGAATTATTAAATGAATGCTTAACAGTTAGGTTATCTTCAGATGTTGAGATTATATATTTTGAAATGTTGAACTGCAGCAGTATGGAAGTACTGTAGGTGTCAAAGGTGTATCTGAGTGGCAGATGTACTGTAAGTTCTCTGTGGTTGGAGGAGTCGACTCAAAGACCTCTGGTGGTCGAGGGTGACACTGCATTATTATTTCTTTAAATTTGGGATGATTCAGTAAATGAAAGTTTATTTCATTGTTATTGCTAATAAATAATGCTAAAACTGCATATTCTTTTAATAGATAACTGAAATGGTCAACTAAGTCAAAAACAAAACTGCTTATAACGTTTCAGTAACGGTTCAGTTATATAAATCATCTTGACACCACCAACACTGTTTTCATGCACCTGTCAAATTTGAGATCTTCAGAAAATGTGTAGTATATGTGCAATATAAAGAAAACATTCAAAGTACACCTTTTAATTTGTGTTTGTAGATTTTAATTACACTGCCAAAATTATAAAGGCTGTTTTCTCAAATATGTGCTTTTTCCTCCAACATTGAGCCATAATCTCCACTTCAGCAGAACCTAAATACACACCGAACTTCACAGTTTTATTTAGATTTCGAATGTTTTTACAGAGAGATATGTTTACACAAAATTAGCCTGATTTTAAACAACATTTTGTTCTGCATTTTTTTTCTGGCTGTTTTCTTATGAAAATAGAGACGTCTACAATCACATCTGATTATACATTATAAAGAAAGTTTGGATTTCATCCTATGTTTAGATTTTTGTGCTAGAAATGTATGCAAATGTGTGCATATTTTAACATAACATTTTAGAAAACTTGTAGCACAAAAAAATCTTAATGTAATCAATCAAATAGTTAATTAAATGTTTTTATATATACTATTATACTATAAATACTATTATACTATACTATATTATGCTATATACTATAAATACAGTGTTTTGCCTATTTATATATATATATTTTTTAATCAGCAAGGACACATTAAAATAATCAAAAGTGACCATGTATTCCATCTGATATAATTGTAAGTCACCTGCTATTATGCTACACGCATTAGCATTTAGTCTGACCTCCATCATTGTGTGGTCGACCTCTAACTCTAGAATTCATTGGTGCTTTTTAATGACTTCTTTTTAATAATCAATATGACTTTCAGACTATTCAAGCTCTTCCCAGAACAGCACGTCTATCTCATTTTCCAGGACTGTGGAAAGCGCACAGAGCCTCTGCAGAAAAGGCGGCTATCGTGTTTTCGTGAGATAAAAGCACAGTGATTGTGAACTCCTCCATCCCGTGAGACCACAGCGCTGCGTTTGAAGTTGACAACTGGCAGAAAACGGTAAAACTCTGAAGCCTGGCTGTGCGCAGGCTTTTCCACAAGGGCACACATGGATTCTGCCCTCATGTTTTCCCTTTCGGATCAGGAAAGACATCATTCTCACTATCACAACTTTTGTTTTAACAGCCAGTGTTTTTGACTTTTGCTTGTCTACCAAATGCAGTTAAAGTCACAGAATATATAGTCAATGAGAAAAAAAGTTATCTTAATAAAGTTTCTTAATGAAAAAAAAACTGCATAGTGAAGTGTGACTTCATGAGGTAGAGAAAAACACCAATATTGGCTGTTTGATTAATTAAATAGGGCTGGTCCCACAAGAAAGAAATACTACAGTAATTTATAAAAAAAAATATTATAGTTAACTAGTAACTATACTATCGTAAAAGAGTATTTTACTGTATATATTGCAGTATTTACAACATTTTGTTAATAAGTGCTACAGCATATTGTAGCATTAGCTATAGTGAAATGATAAAAAATATATTATGGTATACTTTAGATTTTACTACAGCAAACTAGTGTATTGTAATTGTAATATAATATACCCTATAGTTGTACAAAACTACAATATTTGGTAATTAGTTTATATTGCTATAGTTGTTGTGTTACCACAGCAACTATATGATTACCACAACAGATTAATACAAATATTATACTACAGTGTGTATAATGTACACCATAGTGTGGTTCAAAATCACTACACAGTGTAAAAAATGGCTGTGATTTTATCGGTAAACACCAATAAAAATATTACAACAAAAATATGTAACCTGGCTAAAAGTAAGTGTCCTTAATATATATAGTGAATAACCGTAAATTGACTTTCCCAGATTTCCCTGCATGACAGTTTTTATGCTTTTTTTGTTGACATGGTTCTTTTTTTTCCTCATCATTTAAGTACATTAACAGTTACAATTAATGTATAACAGTTTTCTGTTATACATTTAATATTGATAAATCATGTTTATTGCATTATTTTAGTTTCATGTGTGTTACTATAAGATGGTGTTTAGTAGTTGTGTGAATGAGACGTGTGCTTCATTTAATATGTCTGTGTAACAAAGGTACAATGTGTAGATTTTAGCACTTCAAAACACTGATATATTAATGCCATAAATTATTGAAATATGGTAGTTTTCCCTAAAATGCAGAAATGTCTTTTACGGTTTCTACTGTATTTTCACATGTAAAAATTCCAGCAATCACAGCTGCATTTTCTTTACCGTACATTTTTATTTACAGTGCAAATTAAGTTTTAAGTAAGTTTTACTAAATTACTATATATTTTTTTTTCATGTGGGGTGTATTGAAGCATTTAATATTAAAAGGACAACAACAGAACAACACCTTACTTTCTAAAATCACAAAATGGTTTCTCCCACCCCACCCCCAAAATAATTAAATATAACAGCTGAATAATTTATTAACACCTTCAGTTTAGTCCAACAGTTTAAATGCTTAAAATAAAAGCCAATAAACACAAGATTTTGTGGTTGTGAACAAGTAATGAAAATACTAGAGTGCAAAGAAATGAGAGTTATATTCATATTCCGTCATCAAATTCAAAAGCATCTGTGTGGTATTATTGCTCATAATTCTGTTTGCCCAGCTCTTATGCTGTCATGGATGATGTTTGCCTGTTTTTACTCACTTTCTCTATTTCTAAACTAGTGAAAGTACAGTGTTTACATATCTCTCCTCCACCATCTGTCTTTTCACACTTCTCTATTATGGATATACACACACCTTGTGCTTTATATATCTTCGCAGGTGAGTGTGTGTGCTCTGTATTTGGACAGACTGTGACCGCAGACCATAAACGCTAATGATATGGAATGTGTGGTGTGACAATGAACACCCTATTGCTCTCGGTGACCATTTCATATACACGCCGTATCATTTATTGCTTGTCACGATGATGATGAAAGTCACCGGCACAGTAGATAACACGCAAATCTCAAAGTCCACATGGCAAAGTTATAAACCTCACCACGTACATCATTCATTCTCAAGCAAATGGACCGTGAGGAAAGATAAAGGATGCAGACCTGCATGGTTTTGTAGATTTGACATTTCAATTGAAGAATTAACCTTTTTTCAGAGCCATCATTTTTAGTCTAAATTAGCAACATGTTACAGGAAGTTGAATTAGAATTCTCCTGCATCCAGATATGCTTTTTCTGTCCTATTTAGTAGGCAAGAAATTAAATATGAGCTGAATATAATTTCTTGTTTTTATGAGTAGGTGAAAATTGAATAGTAATGTAGAGCGAGGAAGTATTGAACATTTTTCCTGGGAACAATATTTCTAAAGGAGCTGTTGACATGGAATTGAACCAGATTTGGGTAAAAACCCAAACAATACAAACATAAAAACAAAACCAAAAAATCAGAAAAATTTGTTATGTGTAATAACAATGGAATGACACAAGGATTTAATTCAATTCAATTCATCTTTATTTCTGTAGCGCTTTTACAATGTAGATTGTGTCAAAGCAGCTTAGAAGATTATAGTAAATTAATACTGTGTCAGTCCAATTTTCAGAGTTTAAGTTCAGTTTATTTCAGTTCAGTGTGGTTTAATTTTCACTGCTGAAAGTCCAAACACTGAAGAGCAAATCCATCGATGCGCAGCTCCACAAGTCCCGAACCATGCAAGCCAGTGGCGACAGCGGCGAGGAACAAACTTCACCAATTTGCGAAAGTGAAGGAAAAAAACCTCGAGAGAAACCAGGCTCAGTTGGGCACGACCATTTTTCCTATGGCCAAACTTCTTGTGCAGAGCTGCAGTCTAGGCGCCGGAGGCTGGAGAAAGCTAGACGTCCATCGTGGAGAAGCTGCAGGTGGGAGAGGTCACCGGCTGGTGTACAGGCTGGCCCTTCAGGATCAATGCAAAGACTCGTCTGTCACTGGGTCTTACAGGAATCTGTCTCAAGCTCTCCACTCCTCCATGACCACCACAGCAGCTGCTCAGAATACGGCCTGGTCCAGGATTATGGAAACCTCGGGAATCATTTTTAAAAAAGACTAACATAAGCGCAGATGCCGTTCAAATTATAATGTCTTTTGGGAAGTGTTCCCGGCTCCGGTTGCCCTAAATAATGCAGACTAACAATCCCTTAGAGGATTTGGATTTCAAAAGCATTTGTGTTTTATGTGTATGCTAATGCAAAGAGATGTGTCTTTAATCTAGTTTTAAACTGACAGAGTGTGTCTGCTTCCCGAACTGTGCTAGGAAGGCTGTTCCAGAGTTTAGGTGCCAGATATGAGAAAGATCTACCACCTACAGTTGATTTTGATATTTTGGGAATAATCAATTGTCCAGAATTAATTGAGCGTAGTGGACGTGAGGGGCTCAAATACTGGGGAGCTAAGCCGTTCAGGGCTTTGTAGGTAGTCAATAAAATTTTAAAATTTATACGATATTTAATAGGGAACCAATGCAATGATGAAAGAACTGGAGTAATATGATCATATTTCTTTGTTCTAGAAAGCACTCTAGCAGCTGCATTTTGAACTAGCTGAAGTTTGTTAATTAGGCCAACAGGGCAACCGCCTAGTAACGCATTACAATAGTCCAACCGAGAGGTCATGAAGGCATGAATAAGCTTTTCTGCATCAGACATTGATAGCATATGTCGAAGTTTGACAACATTTTTAAGATGAAAAAAGGCAGTTTTACAGATGCTTGAAATCTGGCCTTCAAACGACAGTTTCAAAAATCACCCCCAAATTTTTGACTGAGGATGAGGACTGAACTAAGAATCCATCAAGGATTAGACAGTGGCCTAGGTTTTTACGTGTGAGGCTTTTTGGTCCAATAAGCAAGACTTCAGTTTTATCTGAATTTAGTAATAAGAAGTTATTAGTCATCCAATTTTTAATATCAGCTATACAATCTGTTAATTTCGTAAATTCATACAAATTATCAGGTTGAGATGAGATATAAAGTTGTGTATCATCAGCATAACAGTGGAAGCTAACTCCATGTTTTTTTAATAATATCGCCTAGCGGTAGCATATATAGTGTGAAAAGTAAGGGACCAAGAACTGAGCCTTGTGGTACCCCACAGTGTACTTTTGATCTGTATGATGCTTCTTCATTAACTGATACAAATTGATAACGTTCAGATAGATAAGACCTGAACCAGGCCAATGCAGTTCCTGTAATACCAACATAATTTTCAAGCCTATGAAGGAGAATATTATGATCGATTGTATCAAATGCAGCATTGAGGTCCAATAACACTAAGAGAGAAATGCAACCACGATCGGACGACAGAAGGAGGTCATTTGTAACTCTTAGGAGTGCTGTTTTTGTGCTATGAAAAGCTCTAAATCCAGATTGAAATTTTTCATAAATATTGTTTCTTTGTAGGAAGGAACATAGTTGAGCAGATACGACTTTTTCTAGTATCTTTGATAGAAAAGGCAGGTTTGAGATGGGTCTATAATTTACTAGTTCTTTGGGATCAAGCTGTGGTTTTTTAATAAGAGGCTTAATGACAGCTAGTTTAAAAGTTTTAGGAACATATCCTAAAAGTAGGGATGAATTCAAAACGCTAAGAACAGGTTCAGAAACTTCTGAAAACAATTGTTTTAATAATTTGGTCGGTAAAGGATCTAGCATAATGTACTGAACTACTGAAATGTATTTAATACTTTATATAAAAGGCTTTTTTGGTGATGGCAGCTCATATGGAGAATGAAGACAGATGAATTGCTTAGGTGTGAGTTTTTCACAGACTTCAACAGTGTAAAAACCTTGATGGTTCTGTGGGTCTCGTCTATCAAATCTGAACTTTATTTTGTATTTTCTATTGGATTCAAGTCAGGTGATTGGCTGGGCCATTCTACAGCTTGATTTTCTTTCTTTGAAAGCATTTGAGAGTTTCCTTGCCTGTGCTTTGGATCATTGTCTTGCTGAAATGTCCACTCTGATTTCATCTTCATCAACCTGCTGATGTAGATGTTGGACTGAAGCAGTGAATATTAATCTACAATGATGAAGGACAGAGGGTTGCTGAATAACTACTGAGAGATTTCAGCTGCTGTCTGGGCTTTCAGTTCTTTTCTACACCTCCCTTCATTCATGTGTTCAATACTTTTCCCCTGCGTCATTTCATTTTATCACGCATAACTTCATTTGTAAACTAATTTGATTTGTTTTATATGGACTTCTTTGGTTGCTATCAACATCTGGTGAAAATTTCAAGTCAACAGCACCTTTAGAAATCTGTTTTCTGTGAAAAACGGTGACATGTTCAATATTTATTTTCTCCGCTGTACATCTGGCAAGATTTTGTTATCATCTGTTACCATCTATAGATTCTACATCCCATCTGAACATATTATACACAGATGTACAGATAACATTAATACTATCTACAAATGCACCTTTTTAACAGAAAGTTGTGAAATAAGTATCTAACAAAAAGCCATTTTTTGCATGTTGCAATTGATTTTGAAATATTGAAAGATTCATTTTTTTAATTATAGTTTAATAAAGTTCAACACAATTGATGCAAGTATTCCTCCACCTTATTTCGGCTTTACCAATGTGTACTATTAAATACTGGCCATTATTAAGATATAGGCTGTTTATTAGTACTTATAAAGTATGATCTTTTTCTATACCCTAATCCTACCCAATACCTAAACCCAACTACTATGTTACTAATTATTAATAGGCAGTTTATTGAGCTAAAAGTCTTATTATTAGTAGCAAGGATTGTACATTAAATTAAAGTGTGACCTGTGTTTTAATATGATAAAAATACTTTGTTAAAATAAACAGATGTAGCAAGACCATTTGGCTTAAAAAAAAATTCTATTAAAGAAATATTGTTTAATTTATAAAACTTCTGTACCCTGAATATGTGAGTGTTCTTTAGTAATTTTGCCATCGTTTAAGTTTCCGTGATCAAACCAGTTAAACAGTTGTACCTGATTTCACTCACAAACTCTATGCTTATTCTCAAGGAGTATATATATAACGCAGTTGCTTTGTTCTGCTGTTTTTGATTACTTTATTTAATTGCATTTTTATTTATTTTTGCTGTCTTTGTTGTCAGCATTAGTCGTCTTAAATGTTCAAAGTTTTATTATCAAACTAATGTTCATACTAATGTCATTTGCTAGTCATCGTCACTACATAATGGGACTTATATCAGCCCCATTAAAAGTGTGAGGCATGTCACAAAAGTATTATCACAGACACAGGTATTAATCACAGTTTTTATGACTTTTTATACCACATCAAATGTTTATTAGTTAGACCTTGGATCACAAAAGCAGTTTTATGTTGCTTGACTATATTTTTGGGATTACACAAAAAGTACATTGTATGTGCCAAAATGTTCTGATTTAATTTTATGCCAAAATTCATTTGAATATTAAGTAAAGTTCATGTTCCACAAAGCCATTTTATACATTTAATTCCATAAATCAATCAAAACTTAATTTTTGAAACTGCACTGTTTAATGATTTTTGTAAATTACAAAATATTTAACTGTAATATTAACTGTATTTCACTGTAGGACAGTTATGCAGTATGTTACTGTATTTTAAAGTTGCATTGTGAAAAATACTGTATATTTACAGTAAAAATATACAATGCTGTAAATACATATAGAGCAAGATAAATGGTGCTGTAAATGTAAATACAGTAAATTGCTGTAATTGATTTACAGTAAGCTACTAGCGAACTGCTGCCAGTAAGTTATTGTAGATTCTACAGGAAATGGTTAACAGTGTACCGTGTCTTTTAGTACCAAGTTGGTTCAGAGTAAAAAATCTGTGTAAACCTAACAACCACAAGCAGAATGAAGTCAATTTCTCTGTTATGTTCTCTAAAAAAAATTAACAGCATTTAAATCATCAGAGAGGGGCGACGCGGTGGCGCAGTGGGTAGCACGTTCGCCTCACAGCAAGAAGGTCGCTGGTTCGAGCCTCGGCTGGGTCAGTTGACATTTCTGTGTGGAGTTTGCATGTTCTCCCCGTGTTCGCGTGGGTTTCCTCCGGGTGCTCCGGTTTCCCCCACAAGTCCAAAGACATGCAGTACAGGTGAATTGGGTAAGCTAAAATTGTCCGTAGTGAATGAGTGTGTATGAATGTTTCCCAGTGATGGGTTGCAGCTGGAAGGGCATCCGCTGCGTAAAACAAATGCTGGATAAGTTGGCGGTTCATCCCGCTGTGGCGACCCCAGATTAATAAAGGGACTAAGCCGAAAAGAAAATGAATGAATGAATGAATAAATCATCAGACTTTTGAAAAGAAGTGAGTGAATCTAAAGAGAAAAATAACTGCAAAATCAGATGAGAATGTTATTTATTTGTCCTGCTTCAGAAACTACAAATTGCTACACATAAAAATTAATTTAAATGATTTAAAATTTTATCCAAAGCACACTTCACAATCTCAGCAACAATAGTAGGTCATTTGGGTATTTTGAATGTTTTTCAAAAACATTTGGACGTACTACTCGGCTCACTGATTGTTTTTAACATACTGAATAAAAGGAAATTATGCAATTTCGGACTGTATTAGTTTGTAGTTTAGTTGGATTGGTTCCTGTTTTTTAGGAATCTTGATGTCAAAATGGCATTAACAAACTTGTCAAAAATGCAAACATTGGCATCAAAAACACATCAAGTATCAATTACAGGACAGTCCTGTAATCAATTTATGATTTGTTTTTTGAAGCCAATGTTAGATGTCAATTTTATGTTGTTTTGACATCAAGGTAGTTTACATGCATTGTATGAATACAAAACCCAGTGTAAATTTAGAAGTTGGAATAAAGCTTTCAAATGAACAAACTTTACTTTTATTTTAATAATTTTTGTGTTGTTATTATGTCATTTATTTATGTCAATGTGTGGATGTCAAATGGGCATCAAGGTTTTGACCAAATCAATTTGCAATTTTGACATGTTTTTGACATCATGCTTGATGTCGATTTGATGTCGTTTTGACATCAAGGTGCCTGCTGGGTTGTGATTGGTGTTGTTTTATGCACAAGTTTTTCCTCTGTACATTGTCAGGTCTGGTCTGTGAATGGATCATATGTTCCTTAGCTTTCTGGCATTTTCTAGTCTATTTGTCTTTCTTAAATACATAACAGAATCCAAGACTCTCCTCATCTCTGAGTTCAACATTGGGTACATACATAAATAGTAAAGACTATAACATTTTGACAAACATTATCAGACATTAAGTAAACTCAACTAAAACAAATGCGGCATCCCATTGAACTAAACTATAATTTGAAAGAATTCTCAGTTTAGTTCTGAATAGGCTACTGCACAACACTGAAGACCCGCGACGTCACTGCATGTGCACAGCGTGACCTGCCAACCTCCATCCAAATATCTCATAATCTGTGTTGACATTTTTTGATTAACAATAGGACAGTTATGAAACCATATTTGAATCTGGGGGCAATTGTAATGAATGAATAATATTTCCTCATTATCTGTGGGATAAGAGTGGGAGGTTTCTGAGAAGAGACATCTAATTGGCAGAACCAGGACAAAGGTAAGCAGGAGGCAGGCAGATGTGTGCGTCCGCTCTCTTCATTACATTGATTGGGGAGACTTTGATGTCTGCAAACAAGTCCAAACATCAGTGCCCGCACCAGTGTTTGGTCCATTGCATTGTAAACAAAACAGCATTTTAATGAGGCGCTGATAGTCTATTTATAGGTTTCAACAGTGCACTTTGCTACAATGTCATGCTGGTGTACGTACATAAAGCCAACTCGCCCTAATTACAAAGGACCTTGCTGCAGATCTGACCAGAGATTGATAGGGGGGAAAAGGGATTAGCATGACTTTCCCCACACAACCACAATCATGACAATAAATGTATCCAAACGACAGATATATTGCTTTTTTGTGCAGTCTGTGAACTGCATTAAGACTTGTGGTTCAGTGCCTTAAGCTTTCTTTTCAAATGTGGTTGAATTATGGTTGTCATTGCACATTTAATGGCTATAAGCTACGCTATGAACTTTCTTAAGTTAACAGAAAATCGAAAGAGACATATAGAAAGCAGCCACAGGAGCCACAAGTCCATCACCTCAGCACGCCTCTCCACATTCACCGCTTGTTTTTTCCCCTACTGCGTTTGTGAAAGGCAGTATTTCTTTGTTAATTCATTTTACACATGTTTGGTCTTGGGTTACTTCATAAACGTGCTTAAAACTGCTTAAGTTTTACGTCTCTGATATGCATAATTCTGATTGGTCGATCACAGTGCTCAGAAATCTAGATGTATCAAAGAGACAAAAATCACCTTACTCATGATCATTGCATTTTCAATCATTTTTTTCCTGTTATCGAAATTAGTATTTGAGAATTAAAATATATCTGTCTTTAGGTAATATATACAGTAATATATAATATACATACAGTTGAAGTCAAAATTATTAGCCCTCCTTTTGAATTTTTTTTTTTTCTGTTTCAAATATTTCCCAAATGATGTTCAAAAGAGCAAAGACTTTTTCACGGTATTTCCAGTATTCGGCTCACAGCAAGAAGGTTGCTGGTTCGAGTCCTGGCTGGGTCAGTGGGCATTTCTGTGTGG
The DNA here is from genome assembly GCA_903798115.1 of Danio jaintianensis. NCBI lineage: Eukaryota > Metazoa > Chordata > Actinopteri > Cypriniformes > Danionidae > Danio > Danio jaintianensis. The sequence goes on from CAIGQV010019088.1 coordinate 1,444,258, forward strand.
AGTTTGCATGTTCTCCCTGTGTTCGTGTGTGTTTCCTCCGGGTCCTCCGGTTTCCCCCACAGTCCAAAGACATGCAGTATAGGTAAATTGAATAAACTAAATTGGCTGTAGTATATGTGTGTGAATGAGTGTGTATGGATGTTTCCCAGTACTGGGTTGCAGCTGGAAGGGCATCCGCTGTGTAAAACATATGCTGGATAAGTTGGCGGTTCATTCCGCTGTGGCGACCCCTGATGAATAAAGGGACTAAGCTGAAGGAAAATGAATGAATAATCCACAAATGCATATGGCATAATCATAAACTCAGATTAATATTAAAATTCAATATAATTTTAACAAAATCCAAATATTGATGTTTGCATTTATTCATATGAGCTATTTTGAGTAGTCACTGAATAATAGAGAAGCTGAATAATGTACAGTGAGCTGATTATTATCACAAAACAGACCCTAAGAAAACCTAAATAAAATGGCTGGGATGAGTGATTGTACATGACCCCTTATTTGCTTAGCAAGCATGTTTTTCAAGTGTGAGATGGGGTGCCTAATCTGTGTTTTCAAGACGTTTTGGCACTTGATCATACTAATAAACACATTTCACCGAGATCTACTATTGCACACATATTTTTTGGATTTGAAATCTGAGCTTTGCATGTCAGAGAGCCTGGGGCCATGCTGAATGAGATGAAGTTTTGGGTTGCTGGCGGGATCGCTCGTCTACAACCACACGCACAAGCATCTCACTCAAGTGCACTTATACTGTGAACAAGTCTACATGGGCTCTGGAAAGTCTTGCGCGCTCCCCACAGCTAACCACAAACTGCGGACCACTACTGCACTCTGGCAGACCCCAGCAAACCCCACAGTAGAAGAAGAGCCTGCACAGCGGTCAGCGGGCCCTTATATTTTCTTTGCATTTTCTCATTTTGCTCATGGGGCTCAGGTCAAGTTAGATAAATACGAGGCTTTGAATATTTCAGAGAAAAACAAAGGATCTTGCACACATCAACTTTAAGATCCTGATGTGTTTAAGGTGTAAAAAAAAAAGAAATAACATGCTGCTTATAAGTGGATTTGGCATGTGAGTGACAGTAAGTCCAAAGATGTCTTACACATCCATTTTTTTTTCTCATAAATTATGAATATTTATATTTAAAAAAAAAATTTTTACTTGAAGGTAGTCTGTATTTAGTAGATTGCATTTAATACACATTATAGTATATGAGTTGAGTTATTAGAGGTAATTTGGTTAGTTTATGTAACAATTCATGCTATTAACTGCTGGCTTATTACCTGCCTATTATTAAGATATTAACTGTTTATTAGTAGTTATAAAGTATGATCTTATTCTGCATCTCTAATCCTACCCAAAACCTAAACTCATTTTACATTATTCAAAAAACTGAGCTGGTATCAGATCTGTATTGGCCAATGCTCAGATTTCTGTTTTGGTTCATGCTGGTAATAAGTGGATCTGGCTAAGATATTATGGTGTATGTGACAGTAAGACCAAACATGCCCAGTATCATGGCTAAAGTTGTGCATGCTCTACCTACTATCCCTTGATCTAAAATCTAAAATGACCTTGTCTCAGGTAATATAAGGATAAACTGAGACATTTAAGTTCACACGCATGGCCCCTGCAATGCTCTGCAGTCAGTATAGCTGTTTAATCCTCATTCCTCCTTCCTCTTAAAGGCTAGTTCTGGGAATCATTTGTGTGCCTCTGGCAGGGGATTTTCCACTGTAAACCTCTTTGGCAGCCCCTTATTGTATCATAATATAGGTTTTATGGGGGCAACTTTTTGTTGTTGTTGGTCTGCTACTGTCTGACATCTCTCAAACAGTGATGGACTCAAATGGCCAATTATAGGTTACAGTAAAACCCTTTCGACGGGGCTTGGAGGGTTATGTTTTTGAAGGATTATTTATATAGCCTATGCTTTATCATATTGTGGTGGCTATTCCTGATATTGAAAATGTACTGTAATGCTTAATCACCTTATTTTTGGTCTGTCAGTTAAATGAATACATTTAGTATGACGCAAGTTGTTATGTCATATTTCAGGCTATTTGGATAGATAGATATATATATATATAATCTATCAGAATATCTTTACAACGTTAGAGATGTAAAACACAGACGAATCCTCACCAAATACAGACTCAGTGATCACAGTCTGGAAATAGAGAAAGGCAGACACAGACAAACATGGCTTCCAAAACAAGAACGAATCTGTGTTCATTGTGATAGAGGTGACATTGAGACAGAGACACATTTTCTTCTGTACTGTGATAAATATAAAGAGTTTAGAGAGAAACATTTGAACAAAATGTCTAAACTCATACCAGAGTTTAACAGCTCTTCAGAATCAGATCAGATGAAGATTTTATTGGGTGAAGATAAACATCCATCAGCTGCTGCTAAATTCATTTATCAGTTAGACACCTTTAGAAACAAACTATAACACTTTTATTTTCATCTGACACCATTTAAAATGTAAATGTATATACTTTAAAAGTTTATATTACAAATGTTTACTTTATAACTTATATTGTAAATATCTCATAGGTCTCTTATATTTTGTATTTTATGATCCAGCACCTTTAGTTTAATTTGACCTTAATGTTTGTTATTGTATGTTACTGTATGTTGTTTTATGTTTATGCTTTGGCAATATTGTAAGTTCTCACAATCATGCCAATAAAGTACCTTGAAATTGAAATTGAAATAGATAGATAGATAGATAGATAGATAGATAGACAGACAGACAGACAGACAGACAGACAGACAGACAGACAGACAGAGACAGACAGACAGACAGACAGTCAACATTTGAAATAAAAAAAAATCTTTTTCAAAAGCATCCTAAGGCAGGAATTTGAGTTGTTCAATAGTTTTTGGTCAATTTTAATGAGAGCGGGGACGAAAGTAACACATCAATTTTTTGAAGCCCTGACAACATTTGATTTCCAGGCAATAACACCACATTCAGCATGCAACCCTTGATGGAGCTGCCAAATATCATGTGATTTCAGGCTGTGTCCCGCAGTTAAAAGTAAATGATTTAAGCGGTTCTTTTTTCCTTAATACAAGTTGTGTTTCTCTTTTCATGTGTCACACTAATGATCAATCTACAGGTTATTTAGTGCAATAACACATCCTTGAGTTTGAAATGTCTGAGTTTTTCAGTTTAAAAGTAAATCAGATTTAAACGGCATGCGTTCCTGTGGGGACAAAAGCAACACTGTTATTTATGTCCCACTGCTAATAGCCATACATAATTTTTTGCTTCCATATTGGAGTTTGCAGTGTTTGGATTCATATGTTTTATAAGATTAATGCATATTGCCAATAATAATAAAAAATATTCCAAAATTGTAGAATAATTTTTTTTACATTTTGAACTGTTGAATTGCTTTTGAAACATTTGATGGAAGTGACATTTACAATGAAAATGCCATTTATTTATTTTTTTGTTGTTGCAAAAATAAAGGACAAAATATGTTTGCAGTTAACATTAACAAGGTCATAGTCGGATATATTTAAAATGAACAAGATTAAGCCAGTAAATCTACCAAATATTGTTGATACTTTTGACCCACCCATGTGTTTCTTTCATCCCTGCTGATGGGGTCAAAAGCAACAATGTGCAACTTTTGTTTAAAGTGAAGTGATATTGGAGTTGTTTTACATTGATACAAAATAACACCTGATTTTGATAGAGCACTCTTGTGAGTTAGTCACCACAGCAAAAGTATATTTCTGCTAAAAACATTCCCTTTTAAAATGAGGTTTTTATGAAAAATGGTACTTTCGTCCCAGTTCTCCCCTATATATAACTATTTATTAGTATATCCCAACAAATGTTTACATTTTAAAATAAAAACTAGTCTCTGACACACAACAGTGTTTTTTTTTTTGTCTAAACACTTTAAAGCGTATTAGGACTTTATTCGAAAAAAAACGAAATCAATAATCTCAAACCACTGAGCATGCGCGTTCACCAATAACAGGGACACTCAAGCTACTGCTCCACACACACAGCGATGCTTGTTCCTATAGCAACCTCTCGCTCACATCCGCCGCCTCCAGCCTCGTCTTTACCGGATCCGCGCGGCCCTCTTCTCTCCTCCTCCCCACCGCACAGCAGCATCCCTCCGTCGACAGGACATTTCCTCACACGGAAATACGACGGGGGAAGGAAAATGGCGCTCATCCCATCACAGATCCTCAGAGTAGCGATCCTCCTCTCTTATTTTTCCATCCTCTGCAATTACAAAGCCATAGACATGCCCGCGCATCAAACATACGGCGGTAGCTGGAAGTTTCTTACGTTCATAGATTTGGTAAGTGCATGTGCATCGTTCCCATGCAGTGCCTGGTTATATTTATCTCCATAATGCATTATCAGGCCCCTGTTATGCCGAAACGAGTCCAAACGCCAACACGAGTAGTCTTACGTCATGTTTACCGATCATTAAACGTTAATCGCATGACGTAACCACTTTTTTAAAAATCTATGATGATGATGTCGTCATGCTTTTAATATCTCGCATTCTCGTGAATAACGAAGCGTATTCTGAAGGGTTGCACGCTGAACTGCGATCAGTTGAATAGTTATGAAGATAAATGAAGGATGCACTTGCAGTTTTGGATGTAAACGGCAGCATCCTTGTCTTTTGTTCTGGCTCCATCTGTTAGAGTGAATGCAGGTCACATTAGGCACCAGCATCCGTACGCACGCACATAGGCTTCGACTGTTATGACAGTCTGTGAGCCAATGACTCATGTTTTCCCATATAAACAGCCCATTTTCTCCCCCCTTTTTTTGAACAGTGATTTTTTAAATAGCAATAAAAGTTGTTTTGTTACACTTCATGTTTCCACATCTGTTCCAGTGCGCTGTTTGCTATTTTTTCTTCTACTTCATTTATGACTGGGAATAATCTCACGCACAGATATGTTCTGTATACAGATGTGTTAGGATTATTGTGGATAGAGCTTTTAAAACTTACTTTATGCTTTGTTTCATAATACTAGTTATTATGTTTTCTCTCTAAATCCTTAATCTAGCACTCCAGCGACTGAACCATAATTAGCATATATGTACACTTATTCGAAAGTTTTTTTTAAGTTAAAAGTTTTATTGAGCAAGGATACGCTGAATTCAATTTAAAACACTTATTAAAATCCATACATTATTTTAAATGCATTATTTATATATTCACCATAAATGTATAATTGAATAAAAGAATGTATAAAACATACATTTTATGTAATTGTAATAAAATAGCAGGTTATTTCAAATATTAATACTTTTTCTTTAATGTAATCCAGCCATTCCTTTTTCTAAATATGCATGACATGATTATAATTATTTTTGTATATAAACATTTTTGTATATAAACTATTGTCACACTGAAAGACATTTTAGTGTGTGACTTCTGTAAATCAATTAAAACGTATAATAGTTATTGTTAATGAATATACAGTATGTACATTAATTTCGTCAGTGTGTAACATCATTATTTTTTTGGCTCAGAATAAAATACAGGACACATTCAGAATAAAATACAGGACACATT
>CAIGQV010019088.1:1458731-1513747 GCA_903798115.1 Danio jaintianensis
AGATAGATAGATAGATAGATAGATAGATAGATAGATAGATAGATAGATAGATAGATAGATAAATAGATAGATAGATAGATAGATAGATAGATAGATAGATAGATAGATATTTTCAAGTTACAACGGGTTTCATTTCTTTAAGCAAAGTCAACTTATCACTTTTGCTGTGAAGGAATAGTTCACCCAAAAAATACAATTACCTCACCATTTACTCTTCCTCATGTTGCTGAACACAAAAGAAGATATTTTGAAAAATGGAATGAATTGAATGGAAGTCAAGCAGCATTTTTCAAAAGAACTTATTTTGTGTTCAACAGAAGAAAGAAACTCAAATAGGTTTTTAATAAGCGAAGAGTGGGTAAATGATGTCAGAAAATTCATTTTTGGGTGAACTATCCCTTTAAGGCAAAATGTTTGCTCACTATTCTAAAATAAAGTTACTAAAACCTTTTTACATTGATAGATAGTCATATTGAATTAGTCAAAACAGTGAGGCCGTGGCCTATATGAATTAAGTCATTAATTGAAAGTTCCTTATTTTTTGCTTTTGTATTTGCAACATACACTGCAGAAAAACGAAATATCGCAATGTCAGTTGTTCATATATCATATACTCCTAGTATATAGCAAATCAGTCCAAAGAAATAGAGCATACAAGTCCAGCTAGTCTGACTGAACAATACAGAAGGTTTGCAGATTATATGGTTTATCCAATGACATTCAGTGGAAGGGCCAAATAAGCCACCTGTCCAGCAGTGAATTTATATAACTTGAGCTTTCAAGATGAAGCCCAACATATACTTCATGAGGATAATAGACTTCAGCATGTTCCTTTCACAAGGCCAGTTCTCAGAGTGCCGCCCATTTATTTGGGTACGACAACCATCATCCAGGCCCTTACTGGAAACAAAAGTCCTACAAAATAATCGGAGACACCCAAACCAAACAGAAATCTGTCACACCCATAAATGAGGCCCATTAATGCAAATACGTTGGAGCAGTTCAGGATTACAGCAGGGGAAGTGATATTCCTCCTCGGAGAGCCAAAAACTTCAAACACTCCTTCACGAGGCCTGTGTGCGTCACACCAACATGCCTGTTTTTAATAGTGTGTGTGATGTGTGGTGTCCTCATCATCTTAACACTGTCCTTTTGCACAGAAGGCATCTGTAGCTCCAAGTAAATGGTGGATAAAAGCGAGAAAGAAGAAGAAGAAGTAGTCAGCTCTCCGGGATTAATTATTGTGTGCTGCTGATATAAAAATACAAGCTCTATGCGTTGGTTTGCTGTGCTCATGGCTGGTTCTAGTGCTTGTCATGGTTTTGTGCAGAGATTGTGTCCTGTAGATGAGGGAATCAAAGAGGATATTAGATGAGTTCGACTCTTTTGGCATAATGAGATGTGCTGGCATGAAGCAGGAGTCAGGCAGTCTGCCGGAAGACCTGCTGGGAATCTGGGAGAGAGGAATGGGCTCAATTTAAAGGCTTTGCGGGGAGTGAGAGGTCTTAAAAAGTTATGAAGTTCCTCTGAAGATAAAATGTAGCCGCAATTACCCTTTATTAAAGGGAGAGTTCAGCCAAAACCGAAAACTCTGTCATCATTTACTCACCCTTCACTTGTTGCAAACCTGTTTTAGTTTTTTTTTTTTTCGTTGAACAGAAAAGAAGATATTCTCTTTGCTGCATCCCAATTTGCATACTAGAATTATTATGTCCAAAATCATAGTATTTTAAAATGAGTATTCCGAAGTTACCGGAATGGTCCACTATTTCCTGTAGAAAAAGGGGGATTATCAATGGTTTGTCGTGCATTTAAGGATTTCAAATGCACCAGAAACAATCGGGAGCATCAAGTGGTTGATTCACGAGTATTATTCAAATGACAACTATAAACCTATCTCTTTCTAAACCCCTGTGAGCAAATCCAGGACTCTCTCTTCTCTCCCCCACCTCACCACAAGACAATCCTAAACTGAGTGTGCCTCACACAGGTGAGTGGCTTGACAAACCACCTGTAGAAAACACACTCTCTCATTTTTCTTACACTTTAACCAACACTTGCACCAGTTTTGAACATTTGCACTAGACACGTTCTTACAATCAGCACACAAAATAAAAACATTGTGCATTTATGAAGTGTGCTTCACACAGGTAAGTGGGCTTGACAAACCACCTGTAGAGACACTCTTCTCTCTCTCTAAAAAAACCTAAAAGACTAATTCTCTGAGCACTAACAGTTCCTTTGTATAATTAGCACTTCTTGTGTGTACTGCCTCTTCTTGTTGAATCACTGAATGCCTCCTCAATTGTAAGTCCTCAATTGCATCTGCGTTGTACATTTAAAATACTTTAAAGGCAAGCTGTTGATTATTCCTTACATATTCAGTGGCCTGTCATCAATTATTCCTTAGATATAGCACAAAGGATTTTGTACTGCAAAACATATCATATATTGCCATATTATATTATTGTATAATAAGAATTCATTGGATATATTCTTTTTGATGATTTATTATCAGTTTCTGTCTTTTTGTTTGCAGTTTGTGGTGACCATGTTCTGGACTCTTTACTTGTACGACAGAGATTTGATTTACCCAAGACTGCTGGACAACTTTATACCTCAGTGGCTAAACCATGGCATGGTGAGTGAGAATCTGTTTTTTTCTTTGTTTCGTTTTTTCTACAAACTGCAAGACTGCAAAATATGTTTGTCAGTTTAAAGTCATTGACATTATAAATGTCATTCTAAAAGAACAATGCTATTTTTAAAGCACACACACACACACACACACACATATAGATACTTCACTCTCAGGCAGGAAGAAACAAAAGGCACATTTTGTTCTTTTCAACATCTTGGGCCACACTGACGTCAGATGTGAAAATGACAGTTGTTGCGCAACCGTTCATTTCAATCCGATGGAACAAAAGCTTCAAGGTGGTGTCAAATAGTGGCAGGTCTTGTTTTTTTTTTGTGGCAGGTGATTGTTCTGATGTCTAATGGGACAGCATTATTATCTGCTGTGTAAATACGTTTACATAGACACACTGACATGAACGCAACATGAATGTATCTTAAAATCACTGCAATTAGTCTAGAAGAGCCTCCACGAGAGATATTTAATAACCTAAACACTTCCTTATTGAATCCTTCTTTAATTTTCTGAAGTGGCCTAGACGAAAGAGGTTTTGGGACCTGGAGGCTTCTAATAGATTGATAAAAAATCCAACTCAGAATGAGGTTATTACTGGAAACGTGGTTGAGTGTCTCAGTCACCGCTAATCACAGGATGTATTCAGTTGACTCGGGTAAAGCCTGGGGCCAATGACAACACACGTCGTGGTTGCTAAGGAAACATGTCTCGGTTATTAATCAACATGAATGTAACCTTTGAGCCTAATCAGAAATTGTCTCTATCTTTAATGTGCAGTGGCATTGTGAAATCACATGCAAGTGGATTTTCCGCAGGGTTTTTACACCTTTCAACATTTGTCATTATTATACATTAGACTGTATATTAATTTTTTAGGTTTGGCTTGTAGGTATGTGCTAAAAATGTACATTTCTTTTAGTGGACTGGTTAATTGTGAGCAAAATATGGATTGGGAGTTTATTCTGGTCATAGATAGCAGGGGAAAACATTCATTCATTTTCCTTCGGCTTAGTCCCTTTATTCATCAGGGGTTGCCACAGCGGAATGAACCGCCAACTTATCCAGCATATGTTTTACGCAGCAAATGCCCTTACAGCTGCAACCCATCACTGGGAAACATCCATACACACTCACAAGCATACACATACACTACAGCCAATTTAGTTTATTCAATTCACCTGTACCACATGTCTTTAGACTGTGGGGGAAACCGGAGCACCCGGAGGAAACCCACACGAACACGGCAAGAACATGCAAACTCCACACAGAAACGCCAACTGACCCACCAACAGTGACCTTCTTGCTGTGAGGCGACAGCGCTACCCACTGCACCACCGTGTCGCCCCCAGGGGAAAAAAATTTTTTTTTTTTTTTTTTTTTTTACAAAATGCAAATGCAAAATCTACTGCTGGGTTCACGACAAATCACCCACAGTTTATTTGTGAGATGTTTTCCAAGCGAATTTTCCACTGAAAATGTAATTATTTAAACTTGTGCAGAAGACATGATTGAGGTGAATTCCTCACATTCATGGCAAACGCGTTATTTGTGCTACTCTGTGGAAATTCACCTATATTTGCACATTTGCATTATGTAATCTTCTCTAAGTATGAATACTTATTTTCACTTTTGGTGTGAACCCAGCATAAGATTACACTTTATTTAGATGGTCCATTTTAGACATTCTGTTGACTATAGCTTCATTCACACCACATTACATTTGTTTTGGTTAATCAGTTGTATTTGTAAATGGGTTTTACAACCGGGGATGCAAAATACTTGAGTAATTTTACATTGGACAGTAGTTTTGGAGACTTTCAGACTCTAAGACCTACTGATCTTCTGCAATTCTTCAGCTGTTAAATGTTTTTGCTGCTCAAACTCTTCTCCTTACTGTGAGTTTGGCCAAGATAGACACCCATCTTTTTCCAGGCTGATTCACAACACCTCTAGTTAAATGAAATATTTTTATAGCCACTTCCCATTTTGTGAAGCTCAACAACCTTTATCACAACACTGTTCTTTGGTTTTCTCCATTGTGATGAATGACAAGTGAGTTTGGGTTTGTGTTTCCTCATATTTATGGCATATGAAACAGGAGGTCATGGTTGAACAATTTGCTGTTCCTAGTCATCCAGGTCTACTAAAAGTGTAAAACATAAATGGCAATATATATAAAAAATGTTCACTCATATGAAGTGATAGGGGTGCCAATAATTCTGGCACACATATATTAGTTTGTTCTCAATGAGAGCAGAGTGTTTCTGTTATTATTTTAAACAAAATATCAAAAGCCAAAGGCATAGTTTGCCCAAAAATGAAATTTACTCACTATTTACTCACTCACAAGTGGTTCCAACCTTTACCTTAGTTTTTTATTCTGCTGAACACAAAAAAAAGGATATTTTTAAGAAAGCTGCAAACCTGAAACCATTGACTTCCATATTTTATTCTTTCTTCAAAATATCTTCTTTTCACACAAGAAAGGAAGTCAAACAGATTTGGAACAAGTGAAAGGTGACCAAAGGAAGACAGAAACTAAATGTCCCTTTAACAATGAAGACATCTTTTTCCAATATTAATGGAGGGCACTGTATGATATCTATTAGGGAAGCATCAAACTAAAGCGTTAGCAGATATTAAACATACAGTCTACTAATACTGATAGTTGCCATGTAAATGCCATATAGTCAACAGAATGTTTAAAGAGCATCATCTAAATAAAATGGCATCAAAAAGCATTGTTAGGATAGCAAGAAGGTTCAACATGAGCTGATGCATCCGTGGGCTGCTCAAAATACAAATGGTTCCTTCTAAAATACAATTCAGAGTCATCAATGAAAAGAACAGATTTTTTTTCGTGTGTCTCAGATAATGGTTTTCTCCAGTCAGAGAAGCAGCAGGTCTTGTGATGGAAGTACGGCCGGGCTGCTGAGGTTTCACCCTTCCAGCTGAGAACAATTTGTGCTATGCAGAAATGTCCAGATGATCCCGCCTGTTACTCCACTGTAAATATTTTGAAGCATTCCATGGTACCACAGTTGTTTGTTTACCCATGTGGCCGTGGCAACTGTCTGCTGTTCACTCTAGCTGAGAAACACTGACTGAGCCTTTTTGCTGTTCAAAAATCAAGTACAGTCTGAGCTTGTGTTGATAAATGATCATGTGACATGTTTTATCACAATGTTTTTAAAGGAGGCTCATTTAGACCTTGCATAAATTCAATTCAGTTCAATTAAATTAAATTTGAATACTTAAAACTAAAGGATATATTTGAAATATATATTTTAAAACACATTCAAATTGCAAAAACTTTGTATAAACAATATTTAGGGCGACGCGGTGGCGCAGTGGGTAGCACGTTCGCCTCACAGCAAGAAGGTCGCTGGTTCGAGCCTCGGCTGGGTCAGTTGGCATTTCTGTGTGGAGTTTGCATGTTCTCCCCGTGTTCGCGTGGGTTTCCTCTGGGTGCTCCGGTTTCCCCCACAAGTCCAAAGACATGTGGTATAGGTGAATTGGGTAAGCTAAAATTGTCCGTAGTGTATGTGTGTGAATGAGTGTGTATGAATGTTTCCCAGTGATGGGTTGCAGCTGGAAGGGCATCCGCTGCGTAAAACATATGCTGGATAAGTTGGCGTCCCCAGATTAATAAAGGGACTAAGCAGAAAAGAAAATGAATAAATGAATGAATAAACAATATTTGTAGTAGTTGCAGTAATAATACAAATAAAAAATATATCATTAAAATAAAAGGTCTGTTTATTTGATATCTAACATAAAAATAACAATAAAGTAGAATAAAAAATAAATATGAATAATGGAAAAATTAAGACCATCTACTGTAGCATAATAATAATAATAATAATAATAATAATAATAATAATAATTCATGAAAACTATACATTTACTTTATTTAACTAATGTTAATTATAAAAATAAAAGTATCAAAATATTTTTATATTAATATTATTGTTATTATTATTAATTATTATTAAAATATAATATAATGTAATATAAAATATAATAAATAATATAAAATAATATACAAATATAATATAATAATTTCAATAATAAATAAATAAATCGTGTTTTTATGGTCATTTTAGTTATTCGTTCATTTTCATTCATTCATTTTCTTTTCAGCTTAGTCCCTTTATTAATCTGGGTTCGCCACAGCGGGATGAACCGCCAACTTATCCAGCATATGTTTTACGCAGCGGATGCCCTTCCAGCTGCAACCCATCACTGGGAAACATTCATACACACTCATTCACACACATACACTACGGACAATTTTAGCTTACCCAATTCACCTATAGCGCATGTCTTTGGACTTGTGGGGGAAACCGGAGCACCCGGAGGAAACCCACGCAAACACGGGGAGAACATGCAAACTCCACACAGAAATGCCAACTGACCCAGCCGAGGCTCGAACCAGCGACCTTCTTGCTGTGAGGCGATTGTGCTACCCACTGCGCCACCGCGTCGCCCTCATTCATTTTCTTTTCGGCTTAGTCCCTTTATTAATCTGGGGTCGCCACAGCAGAATGAACCGCCAGCTTATCCAGCATATGTTTTACACAGCGGATGCCCTTCCAGCTGCAACCCATCACTGGGAAACATCCATACACACTCATTCACACTCATACACTACGGACAATTTAGCTCACCCAATTCACCTATACCACATGTCTTTGGACTGTGGGGGAAACCGGAGCACCCGGAGGAAACTCACGCAAACAAATGGAGAACATGCAAACTCCACACAGAAATGCCAACTGACCCAGCCGGGGCTCGAACCAGTGACCTTCTTGCTATGAGGCGATTGTGCTACCCACTACGCCACCGTGTTGCCCCTCATTTTAGTTATTTTGTCAGAAAACACAAACAAATCAAATAATTTTTACAATTATTATCAATGACTTGTATATCAATTTATCTCTAGTTTATACCATGTTCTGGCAGTGAAACCCCTACAGAAGGGCCTTTATGGATCCCACACAAATGCACTGAAGACAAAAGAGAAATGCATGTTTTTCACCACTTTCTTAGAAACCAGGCAACAACAAACCCTAATAGCACTGGACAACAGCCTCTTTTAAGTCATTTCATTTGAATACACTAGATATATTTATAGTTCTGCTGGTGCATGCAGCTCATGGCTATAAAAGTCCTTTCAAATCTTCAGGGACTCTTTCTATAAATGCAGACACATGCAAATATTTGTGAATACTAACCACATCAAGAGAATCGGAAAACTTTGTCTCTGTAAGTGCAGATGGAAGTGACATGAAAAGCGGAATAAGACAGCAAACATTATTTCCCCCAAATGACAAGGGAAAGGACGTTTTCTCTGTTCTGAAGCTGTCAAGCCATTGCTGTGCCTATCAGGACTCATAATGTGGAAATAACAATCAAAACAGAGGCACTTCAATAGACTTAAGGAGGCCGCTGGTAAACATTCAGGGAGGCAGTTTACCTGCGTCAAAATATCTGTGACAATGAGGTATGTCAGAGGAGCATTTCTCTACTCTAACATTAATGCCACGTTCAGAAAAAAAATAATATGCAAAAATTGTCATTTTAACTATGGAACTAACTATGGAAACTTGTTTATGCCATGGAAGTTTTATGTGGAATTCTGACAGTCTGCAGGTTTATATCAACGAATTTGTTAATAACTGCAAGATTATATTTAGCAACAAAAAAATAATAAATTTTTGCATCTAACAATAATGACTTTTTTGTACATGTGCAACCTAATATCTTGCAATAAAATAAAAATTGTGGCTTTTTTCTAGACTTTTTTTTCCTAGGTAAAGTCATAACCTCCTTGTATTTAAAAATAAGGCTATTTTACTGTATTATAATAATTATAAGTCAAAAAATCTCAATTGTGAGTTTGCATCTAACAATTCAGAATTGTTTTCACAATTTTAGGTTTAAATATCAAAATTCAGACTTTTTTTTGCTCAGTTGCAACTTTATATCAAAGTATTCTGACTTTTTTTACACAACTGTGAGTTTAAAACTGCAACTTTTTATTGAATTTTCCTTTCTCACAAATATAAACTTGTCATTCCTGCTTCTTTCTTTCTTTCTTTCTTTTAGAATTATGGATTATAATTATAATATATAATTGTATATCATAATCTCTCAGTTATGGCCTTTTATTCTTGGAATTCTGAATTACATTACGTTTCAATTGTTTCCACCACAGAATGTAAAAAAATATATAATTTCCCCCCTTTTCACAACAATGAATTCATATCTCCCAATTCTTTTTTCTCAGAAATGTGAAAACAACTCATAATTGTGAGATAAAAGTCACTGTGCCTGTTTTATTTTTGTATTTCATGTCCAAAAAAAGCTTCCATACACAACCGCGTATCATTGGGACAAGTTACAGTCTCTTAAAAGGCAGACAGGAAGCGATACCAAAAGAGGAATAACACAACAAACATTATTCCCCCAAAGTGACAAAGGAAAGGACATTTTCTCTGTTCTGAAGCTGTCAAGCCTTTGCAGTGCCTATCAGGACTCATAATGTGGCAATAACAATCAAAACAGAGGTACTTCAATAGGACTTAAGGAGGCCGCTGCTAAACTTTCATGGCACCATCGGGAGGCAGTTTACCTGCGTCAAAGTATCCGTGACAATAATCCCGTCTCCGCTTTGTAATTACTCTGCCGCAGAGAGAGGCCTGTCAGAGGAGCCTTTCTCTACTCTAATGTTAATGCCAGTGGCCTCCCGCTGAGCAGCCCCTACATTCAAAGCAACTCGCTGTAAACGCGTACCACAAATAAACATCTTTCATCTGTTTAAAAAAGACTATCTCAAAATAAAAGTACAGAAGAAGCAGAAAGGCCCAGGTAAAGGTATTTTCTAGACATATTGCTGGTATAGTCGTCTGAGCGTTTAACTTTCCTCATATTTAATTCAGCAGGCAGGTTCACGGTAGCTTTTAAATGATGCAGGTCATTGTGCACGGGGGGTTTTATGACTGATTAGCTGTGGTAAACAGCCCCAAGTTCTCAGTTGCTCCTTTATTCGCACTGCTAATTGTACACGGGGAAACAAAAACAATACAAAGCAATTCCTTTTCCATGGCGTGACCTCGAACGCACTTGGTTTCACTTATTAATCATGCAGTAAGTTCAAAGACAATGTCATCAATATTTATGACTGACTTGCAGTTTTAAGACCTTCCAAACATCTATTGGTAAGAAATAGAAAAGTCATTTGTAAACTGTTTATGTGGCGCCTTATTTTTTTATTGGAATTTTGAATTTATTTTATGTTTTAAAATCCTAATCCTAAAATCCTAATGTCCAAAAAAGGACATTTTTACAAATGCATAAACATATTTATATATAGTATATCTAGTTTTTATGAGGTGGGTTGTTAGCCCAACACTTTACCCCCAACCTGGAAGACCAGGACATACACACATACACTATGGACAATTTAGCTTACCCAATTCACCTACAACACATGTCTTTACACTGTGGGGGAAACCGGAGCACCCGGAGGAAACCCACGGCAACATGGGGAGAACATGCAAACTCCACACATTTAGATTCAATTCAAGCTAATACAATTCATGCTTCTATCCTCCTCTCTCGTCTTCTAAAAAGTAAAAAGACAGCGGAAACATTGTGTAAATTCAATCCACTTCACGAGGTTGTGGCTAGAAGGGATACAGCTGCGGCCGGAAGTTAACGAGAATTATTTCTATTATTTGTACCCATTAATTGTATTTTATTAACGTTTACCCATACACCAACCCTAAATCCAACCATCACAGTCATGTAAAAACAGTAATTATACAGAGTTTTTTTCACATTATTTATTTTTGTCAGTTTGTTTGTCATAAAGTGCTCTGAGCTACAAGTGACAGCATTCTGGATTGTGCCTTTTTCTTCTACGGTGGCTCTGAACTGTCAAAACACCTCTCATAACACTTTTTACAGATGTGAAAAACTGAAAAAAGTCTAACCCAATCCAAATTTATGGAGGACAAAAGTTTCTCAACAGTGTGTAAATGCGATTGACACAACGTGAGGTTTAATTTTTCTTTAACATGTGAAAATTTCAGAAGAAAGTTTCAGATTCACTGTGCAATGACCTTTACATTTATTCATTTAGCAGAAACTTTTATCCAAAGTGACTTACACGTGAAGAAAAGAAGCACTTCAAATCATCAGAGAACAACATAAATATTATGACAAGTCTAAATTAGTTTTTTTTTTCTTCCTCTGAGCAATACTGAGAGGAGAGAGTGTGTATTCTACAGGTGGTTTGTCAAGCCCACTCACCTGCATAATAATTGCATTTTCCATAAATGTGGAGTGTTGATAAAAAAAGTGTCTGGTGCAGACAGAGAGGAGAGAGTGTGACATTGATTGTCATCAAGATACATGACTAATATATTTTAGTATATTTTGGTTGATATCCAATGAGCCAATATTTCTAAACACATTTGGCTGACGCAGATACATTTATTGTTACAGTATTTGTTAGTTAATATTACTTAATGAAAATACAGTTGTTCGTTGTTAGTTCATGTTCACTCACGGTGCATTAACTAATGTCAACAAGCATGAATTTGGATGTTAATAATGCATTAGTAAATGTTGAACTATGATTAATAAATGCTGTACAAGTATTGTTCATAATTAGTTCATGTTAGTAAATACATTAACTAACGAAACCTTATTGTAAAGTGTGACCAACATATAGACATAATAGACATGATAGACATAAGTTCAGGAGTTGCACTTCCAGAATCTTTTGGCCTGTAAAGAAAAACTCACACTGAGAGGAACCAAACTTTTTTTCTTTTTAATGATCACTCAACCTGTCTGTGGCGTTTTCACCACAATTCCTTCTGCTGGATTTGTGGGATGTTGTTTAGAGTAGAAAATAGCTGTGCCCACAGACCAATTTGAAGAGTGTTCTCCTCTGAAAATTGTCTCTAACTGTACGCTCCCGCTGCGACTACCAGTTTGTTTAGACTGTGGGGATAAGTGTTTCACCATTTACAGTAACAGGAATCCATCCTCTGAGTGAAAGGCGAAATACATCCATGTGACTGAAATCGATGTCACCGTTCATGGCTGCGCTAAACTGATCCGGACTTTAGATGCAATCTAGTGGTGTTTTCTCTGCATCTAATAACATGTTTGGTTTGCCACTGTCAGAGGAACCTCAGACAGACTAGTTTCTACTTAACCAGCGGTATTACTCAAACCGTCTTCAGGATACTACCAGGATCAGAACCAGATGTCTGAGTTTATCAACATTTTTCAGACTCTACTACACTTTACACTTCGATTAAAAAGTGCAAACAATGAAGTGGTATGGAGCTATGGAAGCTTGTTTTCACCACAGAAGAAAAAATTGTAATTGCAGACTTTAGAATTGTCAGTCATAGACTCAGTTTTCATCTTGAACTTTCTTCTGAATTCTGAGTTTATAATGCACATTAAGTTCAATTAAACATCTCACAATTGTGACTTTTTTGTAATGCAGATTTTATTTAATTTTTTTGTTTTTGTTTAATTTATTATTTTATTTCTTACAGAATTGCAAGATGTAACTGCAGATTTCGAGGGGGAAAAGTTCTGAAATGTAAATGGAGAATTCTGAGATCTCAGAATCTAAAGATAAAAGTAAAATTTACAAAGACAAAAAGACAATTTCTGGATTCCAAAAAAAAAAAAAAAAATCAGAGTTGCGAAATGTAAACTCAAGAGTTGTGAGATCCCAACTCCAAATTGTGGTATTTAAACCCAGAATTAAAAATAATTTGTTCATTTACTCCCTTGTATTGTTCATAGATTTACTTTACAATTATCTTTAGGACTTGAAACATTAATGACTTGCTTAAAAATAAATAAAGTAGTGAATGTAGTAAATGATAAAAAAAAACACACCTACTGTCAATTCAAACCACCCAGCACCCTTAAAATGAATAAAAACTGTCCATCTATTATCACACTGGCCAATTGTAGAAACCAGAAAGACTGACAACCTGAAATTACAATTTATTCAGACTGGGAAATCACTCTCAGTGGTCTGACCCTGATTCGCATGCCTATTATTGACTGAATTAGTCTCCATTAATGCACAAATACGTCAGGCTGTTGACAGATTGCCACCTGGTGGTCACTGCCAACTTTGAGTCCTGGTATTATACGGGCACAGACTGTAATTCCCCAGATTGCAGCAAGATGCAGAATCATTTTAATGACATGTTAAAACAAGGCTCCCCTTCATTATGGCCATTGAGGTTTCCCTGCAAAATCTTTTGTCCCGTGGCTTGCCATTCCTCCTATGCAATGGAGGAAAGTGGAGCAAAATAAATCATCATTTTTGTGGTATTTTGCCACCGTCGTCTGCCATAGAACATTCTTCATGCATCGCCGGAGGATACAGGCTTTCATCTTATATCAGGCTGGCTAAGAAACACAAATCATGTCAGTATTGTTGCAGAGAGTGTAGTACAGTCAGCGGATGCACTGCTGAACATAATGGAGAGGGTTTTATAAAATAGACAAAAGCTATAAAACTGAAGGGAAAAATCTAAATAAATTTCATGACTTTAGTAGTACCTAATTTATAAATAATTTATAATAATACAATATTGTTATTAGGGGCGACTTGGTGGCGCAGTGGGTAGCACAATCGCCTCACAGCAAGAAGGTCGCTGGTTCGAGCCTCAGCTGGGTCAGTTGGCGTTTCTGTGTGGAGTTTGCATGTTCTTTCCGTGTTCACGTGGGTTTCCTCCGGGTGCTCCGGTTTCCCCCACAAGTCCAAAGACATGCGGTATAGGTGAATTGGGTAAGCTAAATTGTCTGTAGTGTATGAGTGTGAATGAGTGTGTATGGATGTTTCCCAGATGATGGGTTGCGGCTGGAAGGGCATCTGCTGTGTAAAACATATGCTGGATAAGTTGATAGTTCATTCCGCTGTGGCGACCCCAGATTAATAAAGGGACTAAGCCGAAAAGAAAATGAATGAATATTGTTAATAGATGTAAACCTGAAATATCATGTTGTTAAATATTTAGACATTTTACCAGCTTGCATATTGACTTTACTGTACCGGCTTAAAGAAAAAAGTACTAAAAGTACTAAAATAAAAATGAATATAAAAAAATTATTCATTCATTCATTTTCCTTCAGCTTTGTCTCTATTTCAGAGGTCGCCAAAGCGGAATGAACCGCCAACTATTCCAGCATATGTTTTACATAGCTGATGCCCTTCCAGCCGCAACCCAGTATTGGGAAACACCCATACACACTCATTCCCACTACAGAAAATTTAGTGCATTCAATTCACCTGTACTACATGTCTTTGGACTGTGGGGGAAACCGGAGTACCCGGAGGAAACCCACGTAACTATGGGGAGAACATGCAAACTCCACACAGAAATGCCAACTGGCCCAGCCGGGACTCGAACCAGTGACTTTCTTGCTGTGAGGTGACAGTGCTAACCACTGAGCCACTTTGCCACCCCTTTTAAAAACATGATATGTAACTAAATTTTAACTAAAATAAATAATGACGAGTACTAACTATTATAAAATAAAAATGGTTTTACAATTGTTTTTTTTATTAATTGTATTTTAACATTAATTATGAAAATCACATTAGAAATTAACAATAAGACAATGCTAATAGGGCTGCACGGTAGCGCAGTGGGTAGCGCGTTCGCCTCACAGTAAGAAGGTCGCTGGTTCGAGCCTCGGCTGGGTCAGTTGCAGTTTCTGTGTGGAGTTTGCATGTTTCCTCCGGGTGCTCCGGTTTCCCCCACTAGTCCAAAGACATGCAGTATAGGTGAATTGGGTAAGCTAAATTGTCCGTAGTGTATGTGTGTGAATGAGTGTGTATGGATGTTTCCCAATGATGGGTTGCAGCTGGAAACGCATCCGCTGCGTAAAACATATGCTAGATATGTTGGCGGTTCATTCTGCTGTGGCAACCCCAGATTAATAAAGGGATTAAGCCGAAAAGAAAATGAATGAATGAACAATGCTAATAGTGCTGGAAAAAAATAAAAAATAAAAAAATATTTATATATATATATATATGTTGCTACAAATCTTTGAATAATACCAGCAAGTATATTGACTTTGACAGTCCTTAAAAATACAGCTGAGAAGTTCAATTAAAAATTATATTTTAAAAACTGATTGCAAAACTAGAAAACATTTTATTTTGCATTTTATTTATTAATTCATTTGAAAAACTAAATGTTATTAAAAGGAAACTATCTAATTTCTGTGTGGCATATTACATACATTATTAAAGATATTTTATAAAAAACGAAATAACAAAAAGGCAATATATCTGAAACAAGAAAACATTTTCCTAACTGCAATAGTACTATAAAATATTTACTGTATCATTTAAAAAATGCCACTAAACAGCAATAATAATAGACATTGCTGTCATTTTTGTGTGTTTATCTTATTAACTAACTAAACTAAAAACACTAAAACTAGAAAGTGAAACTAAATTGAAAATAAAATAAAAATATGTGACCCTGGACCACAAAACCAACAGTATCATTACCATCATAAGTGTCGGTTTCTGAAATTGAGAGTGATTTGAAAATATATTTGAACTATTTGAAAATCTGGAATCTGAAAAATATAAATATTGAGAAAATCATCTCTAAAGTTTTTCAAATTAGGTTCCTAGCCATGCATATATTAACAAAAAATGTTTATTGCATGTTTGCGTATTTGTTAAATTATATATTTACAGAAGGAAATTTACAAAATATCATCATAGATCTAATTATTTTGGCATAAAAGAAAAAAAAGTATCATTTGAACCCTTACAATGTGGTTTTGGTTATTGCCTATACAATACAGAAGGACACGTTGGTGTTTCTGAACTGTGTTTGTGTACACAATCGCTGTAGTGCTCAAGAGTGCATGTCAGAACAGTCAAAAAAAGCAGCATTCTGTTAACATGACAGCATCTGTGTAAACTCCCCTAGAGCTGATTTAACCATGCCACATGCTCTTGTTTTCTCTGCCATTGTGCTGCGGTGTTAGCATTATCTCTGCTTGGCAACCACTTCACTCAGTAAAGCTCCAGATTGACAGGAGGATCTGCTTGTTTTGTCTGGCAGGCCTCCAGTCACTTACTAGGGACATAATGTGCTAAGGTTTTATGCAATGGCAGTTCGCTGCAATTGAAGTCAAACAAAGATATGATATCCTGGTGTTTTATCAAAGGACCTGTTACTTTTTGTTTGAAAAGCATACTGACATGTCACATCTAAGGCCTCTGACGTCTTAAGTTGGATTTTCGCAAATGCAATTTGATTATATCTGATTATGAAGGTCAGGTCGTAATGTGTTTTTCCCCCTAAACAAATCACACGCTTTGATTGAAAATCAGGGTTATTCCACCAAATACTAGTTCCTTAGCACTTGAAGTAAAAGTTGTTGTGTACTGTAAAAAGATAGAAAAGTTAGCATCTTATATTATGCAATATTATGCAAGATCAGGTTGTGTAAGATTATTATGATTGTTTTAAGATTATTTATCTCTTTATTTTTTCAAAGCAGCGCTGTATTTTTAAAGACTTTATTTTAACTGTAATATCTTGTTTTAAGGGGGCGTCACGGTGGCGCAGTGGGTAGCACGTTCGCCTCACAGCAAGAAGGTCGCTGGTTCGAGCCTCGGCTGGGTCAGTTGGCGTTTCTGTGTGGAGTTTGCATGTTCTCCCCGTGTTCGCTTGGGTTTCCTCCGGGTGCTCCGGTTTCCCCCACAAGTCCAAAAACATGTGGTATAGGTGAATTGGGTAGGATAAATTGTCCGTAGTGTATGTGTGTGAATGAGTGTGTCTATGGATGTTTCCCAGTGATGGGTTGCAGCTGGAAGGGCATCCGCTGCGTAAAACATATGCTAGATAAGTTGGTGGTTCATTCCGCTGTGGCGACCCCAGATTAATAAAGGGACTAAGCCGAAAAGAAAATGAATGAATGAATGAATCTTGTTTTAAGCTCATTTTAAGACAGAATATAATACTGGTTCCTTAGCACTTGAAGTAAAAGGTATTGTGTATTATAAAAAGAGTTAGAATATTATTTCTAGGCAAAAAAAAATCATATTTTAAGAATACAGTATTATGCAAGATCAGATTGTGTATATGGTTATTATGATTGTTTTAAGATTGATCTTTTTGTCTTACTTGGTTAGTAAAGCTTAAAGTTAGGAATTGTACCTACAAATTTATGTTAATTACAATCAGAGACATCATTTAAGAACAGCCTTGTGTTATTAAGACTTTATTTTAACTAAAATCTTGTTTTAAGCTAATTTTAATACAGAATATATAATACTAATTCTTCAATTAAGAGGAATTCTCATTCATTCATTCATTTTCCTTCAGCTTAGTCCCTTATATATTAGGAATTGCGTAAAAAAAATGTTTTACGCAGCAGATGCCCTTCCAGCCGCAACCAGGGAAACACCCATACTCTCTCACATTCACACATGTACTCATACACTCATACACAAGGCCAATTTTCTTTATCCAATTCACCTATACAGCATGTCTTTAGACTGTAGGGGAAACCGGAGCACCTAGAGGAAACCCACGCAAACACGGGGAGAACATGCAAACTCCACACAGAAATGCCAACAGGGCGACAGTACTAACCACTGAGCCACCGTGCCACCTTAAGAGGAATTCACCTGTTTAGTAAATCTAAGATCTTTTCGCACAAAATAGAAAAGCACTGTTTAATATAATTAAAAAACTGTTTAATATAATTAACAAGTTAGTTTTAAGACTAAATACACTGCTATAGCAATAAGTGTTATAATAGTTATAGTAATGTTATAATATGTTATAATGTTATAAGAACAGAAGTACTTACCAAGTATAATACTTTTACTGCACTGGCAGATACTTTGACCTGTTTCTAGTCTGTATCTTCTTTAATAATTCACTTATTTCTTGTATTTAGATTTTTTGCAGTGTCTTGTCTAAAAATGAATCTGAAAAATGCACCTTTTTTATTTATTTTATATATTTATTTTTTATTTTATAAAACTCTACATTTTTTATTTTATATTCAAAACAGATAACTATAAATCGTTTAAATCGAAAATAAATATTCAACTTAATTTTTTTCATAGCTGCATGTGCTATAATTTGCACTTATATTTTTAAATATTTTTTGTATAAATTGAAATTGTAAAGATATAAAATATAAAACGCGATTACACTGAAAAAAAAAAAAATTTTGCTGCTTGTTTAAACTACTCATTTAAAATGAGCTGAAACATCACAATTCTTAAGATTTTTTGGGGACAACTTAATTGTTTTATGTTCAATCCACTTAAATTAGTTATGTTAAAATAATCGATTCATGTTGGGACAACATAAGTTAATCGATTCATTTGTGGAACCCTGCATTTTTTACAGTGGAGTTACTTTACTTACAAAAGTGTGTAAACCAGTTGTAACTTGGAAGTTAAGTTGACATAACTACATTTTTATGTACATAGTTGATTTACTTAATAATTTTAAGTTGACCCACTGTTTTTAAATCCAAACGCTTTTTACAGTTTATTAATAATCGATTCAGATCAAGACAGCAGTTCAAAACAGTGAATCTAATCACAGACCATGCAAAGGTTGTATAACTGATTATAATGCTCAGCTTCTAATACGTTATGGATTAAATTAAGGCGAGGAGTGATGGAGAGCGAATTAAAGCAGGATCTGCTCTGCATTAGTGTGTTGAGGGACAAATTAAGCCTAGATCAGCATCCTGTCATGTGATATGTGATAGGCCAAAAAGCAGCTACCAAACCAACACACTTCTTGGCATACGGCAATAAAAATCCCCATTGCACCAGCGCTTTACACATGCTTGCCAGAGAGCATCCCTGCAGTGGAGCCAGAATAACCTGTCATAACAAGAGATCATCAGATGCCAGTGCCATCCAAAAACAGCCTCTTATCAAGCAGACAAATAAATAAATAATTTTACCTGCCAGTTATGGGAGTGGTTAATGAGTGAAATGAATATACATTTTGTTTGTGTATATTTAACAAGGAAATAAAAAGCTGTAATTACAAGTGAAGCAAACAACATCTCAAAACACCGTGTGGTCGTTTTCTGTTCAGAAGAAAACAATCATTTTAAGAACTATTTGACTGTGCTTATAGTAGGTCTGGCTATAATATGGCCCAAAAATAAAACACATTAAGTTAGGAAGAAATATTGTCAGCAGTTTACAGAAAAAAAGAAAAAAAACGTATAATAAAATACGTAAACATGTTTTACTCAAACACATAGCATGCATCCACTTTCTTATTTTTTCCCGTTGTTCTATATTAGCCCTCCTGTGAAATGTTTATTATTTTTCAAATATTTAACAAGTGATATTTAACAGAGCAAATACATTTTTCACTGTATGTATTTTTTTTTAGTTTGGCTATAAAGTTTGGAATAAAAAATATATATATTTAAAATATATTTTTACTGCTATACATAATATATAATATATTTTTTCTAATTGGTTACACAGAACAAAGAACTGTTGTCCAATGACTTGTCTTATTACCCTAATTTGCCTACAGTTAACCTAATTAACCTAGTTAAGCATTTAAATTGCACTTTGAGCTAGATACTATTTTCAAAACAACTTCGAAATATTATTTATGTCAAGAAATTTTTAAAAGAAATCAGTTGAAAAATATGTTAAAAAAAAAATCACCTCTCCGTTAAACAACACTTGGGAAATACATTCATTCATTCATTTTCCTTTGGCTTAGTCCCTTAATTCATCAGGGGTCGCCACAGCGGAATGAACCGCCAACTTATCCAGCATATGTTTTGCCCTTCCAGCTGCAACCCAGTACTGGGAAACACCCATACACTCTTACATGCACACTCATACACTACGGCCAATTTAGTTTATTCAATTCCCCTATACCGCATGTCTTTGGACTGTGGGGGAGACCGGAGCACACGGAGGAAACCCATGCCAACATGGGGAGAACATGCAAACTCCACATAGAAATGCCAATTGACCCAGCCGGGACTCGAACCAGCAACCTTCTTGCTGTGAGGCGACGGTGCTAACCACTGCGCCACTGTGCCACTACTTAAAAATAATTATAATTTCACAGAAGGGCTAATCATTTTGTCTTTAACTGTATACTATATAAATTGGCTTCTTTGCACTTTATTTTATTAAGTAAAATTGTGCAAGGTGACACAGAGATGAAGTCAAAACTTTGCAATTAATAATAAGATATATTAGCACCAAAAAAAAGCATTTTAATGGGGTCACACACCGGATATGAAATGCATTGCCTCATCTAAAAGAACTTCACAGATATTGGCATTTCATGAGTGGGCAGATTTCAGAGCCTCTCTGGACCCACACTGACTGATACTCGGGTCACTTTGAGCAGTCAGAGAACAAGACCTGCAGATGATGACATGACAGACAATGAGCAGTGACTCTTTCACCCAAACCAAGAGGTCCTATCGATACCACCCCCACTGAGGTGCCACTCGCGGGCTACTATCACACAGCTTCATGCATATGATGAGAAAAAAAAGCAGCAGAATGAGATAGAAATCTAATAGCAAGGGTTAAGCAAGGTTTATACTTGTGCTTTAAACTAGTAAAATAAATTGTCTAGTAAGGTTGGGAACAAAAATCAAGTTTATTTCTCTGTTTTATGTATTTAGATTTTATTATTATAGGTAGATTTAGAAATCTACATTGTACGCCAACTAAAGTTTTGCTGTATTTTTTTTTAAATTGGGTATTATTTTTAAGTGCTTAAAGATAAACAGTTGAAGTCAGAATTATTAGCCCTCCTGTGGATTTTTTATTCTTTTTCAAATATTTCCCAAGTGATGTTCAACAGAGCAAGAACATTTTCACAATATTTTTCTAGTAGAAGAAACCTCTGTTATCCAATAACTTGCCTAATTAACCGAACTTGCCAAGTTAATTAACCTTTAAATTTCACTGTAAGCTGAATATTAATATCTTGCAAAATAATTAGAAAAATATTACATACTGTCATAATTGTGATAACAAAAAGAAATTAGTTATTAGAAATTCATTAAAGTCATTAAAACAATAATGTTTAAAAATGTGCTGAAAAAAACACTTCTCTATGTAAAATACCCCTTGGAAGATATATTTAAAAGACCTGAATTTCACAGGAGGGCTTATAATTCTGACTTCAACTGTATTTGCTTGAAAAGTAAGTAAACTATACTTTTTTCTGTTTCACAGGTAGAGTTTTTCTTATTATTTTAAGCAAAAAGACTGCAATTGTATGCTTTTTTTTCAAGAAACCAAGGCTTTATGTTTTTTTTTTTTGCTATTTAAAGTCCTTAATTTTGTATCCTTCAGTGGGTTTACACTTAACATATCTTCATTTTTCTCAAACGATTATTTCAATGATTGTTCTTTCTAATATGGGTAGCCAGCAAAAAGTGGAATTATGCAAATTTGTTGATGTCTCTTTTCAGCAGTTTACATGTATTCCTTGTATTGGAGACAACAACTTTATAGTTCATTACCTAAACAGTCACATTACACACTGCATTTTTCTCGAATATGTGCATCTGTGATTTAAGAGTGTTTAAATATTTGTACTTAAGATATCTAACCAAATTTTCATCTAAAAATGAGCTAGTAAAAATCATGAAATCTCTATAAAATCAGCACAGACAAAGGCCTCACATTGACCTCTCTGTGTAAAAGCAGACACTTGGTCAGCGGCTGTGAATTCTCTCAGATATTCGCCCGTGCATGTGCAGGTTTCAGCTGACAGGCGGTGTGATCTTATGTGGTCTGAACTGGTTTTACGTGAAACAAAGGAAACAGATGTGCTTTTCCGCAAAGATCAAGAGACAGATTGGGTTTTCACAGAACAACCCCAAAGTCTTAAACTGGTGCAAAGTGTCCAAAAAAACAACTATGTTCAATGGTATTGAACTTCTCTACGGGGAAATCATCTTTTCGAGTGCTTTCTGTTCAGCTATTTCCTCTGGTTTCTGTAAGTGCTGGGGGATTACTTTATGAAGATCAATAATTGCAGGTCCATTTTTCTGGATGCTAATATTTCATGGCATGCCGGTGTACGATGTCGCCCTTGTGCTCATGATCGAGTTTCCATGTCGAGCCTGGAAAAGTTACTAGGTGAAGTCCCTCCATCCAAACCCCAGCATTAAAATGAGTGCATAGCTGGCTCGCTAGCTCATCCTTAACAACTGGGAAAATATTTACCCATCTCAACCTAGTGAAAGACGTCTGTTTCTCAGTATGCTTTCTTGCCCATTGTTGACAAAGTTGGCGGAGAAGTTTTCACATCGGAAGGGCTGGAAAGCATCTCCAGCTCAGAATTATTGGAGCATATTTGACAGTAGATCAACCAGTAAACCTGCCTTTAAAAGTAAAGTCAATTTTAAAAGTGCTCTCTTAATCTTTTCCATAGCATATACTATATGAATTGGCTTCTTTACACTTTACAACAAGGGCAGCACGGTGGCTCAGTGGTTAGTACTGTCGCCTCACAGCAAGAAGGTCGCTGGTTCGAGTCCCGGCTGGGTCAGTTGGCATTTCTGTGTGAAGTTTGCATGTTCTCCCCGTGTTCGCGTGGGTTTCCTCCGGGTGCTCCGCCCCCACAGTCCAAAGACATGCACTATAGGTGAATTGGGTAAACAAAATTGGCTGTGGTGTATGAGTGCGTGTGTGAATGCGAGAGTGTATGGGTGTTTCCCAGTACTGGGTTGCGGCTGGAAGGGCATCCGCTGCGTAAAACATGCTGAAATAGTTGCCAGTTCATTCCACTGTGGTGACCCCTGATAAATAAGGGACTAAGTCGAAGGAAAATGAATGAATACGCTTGTAACAAATGTAGATTAACAAATGTAGCTATATACATGTGTATTCAATAACAAAAAAATTTGCTTAGATTAAGCACACAGTAGCATTTTCTCAAAAAAAGTGACCATTGTCTCCATTGTGGTAAGAAATTTTCAGTTACACTTTAGAATAATGGTCTATTAGTTAATGTTAGTCAATGCATTTACTAACATTAAGTATGAATAAAGCATTGTAACAAAGGGCAATTAGCATGAACTAACATTATTTAACTTAAATAACATCAACTAAGGTTAACAAAGATGCATTAATACCGTAATAAATGTATTACTAATTGTTTGTTCATGTTAGAAAATACAATAACTAACATGAACTAATGGACCATTATTTTAAAGTGTTATTGAAGCCCTCACACTAAGTTCTTACTACAGGTTAATTGCCAAATGTTAAAATACTTTATGAAGTAAATTGAATAACTGTTACTTAAACTATTATTTAAAATATAACAGTAATAAATTATAAAATAAATAAATGTAAAACCATGAGATGTGTGATTTGTGGCTGTAGTACACTATTCTAATACTATATGTGATCTGGTAAGACGATGATGTGCTGCTTCAGATTATCGCACACTGCAAAAAATGCTTTTCTTAAATCAAGAAGCATTTTCTAGACAAGCAAAAAATATTGTCTTGTTTTCAGAAATAAAATACCAAAAATAAATGGGTTTTTTCCCTAAAACAAGCTAAATAATCTGCTAATGGGGTAAGCAAAATAATCTTGTTTTTTTGTTTTGATTTAAGATTATTTTTCTTACCCCATTGGCAGATCATTTTGCCTGTTTTAAAGAAAAACTCACTTAATTTTGACATATTTATTAAAACAAGACAAAAAATGTTGCTTATTTAAAAAATTTCTTAATTTAAGAAATTAAATTAAGTTTCATTTAAGAATCTTTTAATTTAAATTTAATTTAGGAATCTTAATTTGAGAGTTGTTTTGTATATTTGAACTAGAAACAAGACAAAAAAAATCAGGTGCCAGATTTGCAGGTTTCAATAAATGAAATGTAGCCAAGCTAGTCTGCTAATTGCTGAAAAAAGTAGCTAGCTACTGGAAAAGCTACATTGTAATCATAAGTAAATGAGCTACTGTCAAGCTAGTGAAAAATGTAGCCAAGCTAGCAGCTAAGCTACTTGTAGCGAGCTACTCCTAATGTTTGTAACTCCACTAACATAACATAAACTTATTTCATCTCAATCACTATGCAGTAAAACAGCCACTGAATTGGGTAGGTTAGATTGGCTACCTAAACTAACACTAACAAAGTAAGTTATATTTAAATTAATTTCATCTTAGCCTTCAGTACATGAACAGTGAACAGTTTGTCATCTGTGATCTTGACTACACTGTAAAAATGCTGAGTTCCACACAATAAATGTTTTGTTGGGTCAACATGAAGGAATGAAGTTAACATAAGTTTTTACAAATGTAAGTGAATTGAACATAAAACAATTAAGTTGTTGTTTCAGCTCATTTTAAATAAGTAGTTTGAGCACAGTTGCCACAGCGGAATGAACCGCCAACTTATCCAGCATATGTTTTACGCAGCGGATGCCCTTCCAGCTGCAACCCATCACTGGGAAACACCCACACACTCACATTCACACACATACACTACGGACAATTTAGCTTACCCAATTCACCTATAGCGCATGTCTTTGGACTTGTGGGGGAAACTGGAGCACCCGGAGGAAACCCACGCCAACATGGGGAGAACATGCAAACTCCACACAGAAACGCCAACTGACCCAGCCGAGGCTCCAACCAGCGACCTTCTTGCTGTGAGGCGAACATGCTACCCACTGCGCCACCGTGCAGCCCCTATTAAATATAGCACGTTGTATAAATAATTCAATAAAATTAATCGTTATTAAAGTTACAGATGGTACAATTTGTCATGCCTGAATGCTTTTATACAGTCACAAGCATCTAAAACACATGAAAATTATAAATTGTAATACAGACTCATCATTGCATATTCTGCAATGTGACTATTGTGAATCATTACATTGCGATATCGATGCTAAAGATATAATGTGCAACAAACATTTCTTTAAAATGAAAATTCATTATTCACCATATTTATTTTTAAATCTTTTTAAATATCCCTCCATGGCATATTAAGTCCCTCTTGCATGCTCGTCGATGAGATGTGGCCCTTCTGTGTCAACAATGTATCAGAAATCTTGGGATAAAGTTTTCACACTGACAGCTGTCACTATTCCAAGTTAGCAACAGTAACTAAGGGGAGTGGGATTTACTGATAGGTCAAATGTAGAAAGTGACATTGACATAAAGTAAAAACATTATAATAATTGTATTTTTTTTTTACCTCAAAAAGAAAAACATTTAGCTAAAGATGTACAATACACAATCTTCTTGCCTAAGGTGAAATTATTACATACCTTATCAACAATTTAGACCCGACAGTTGAGAGGTTTGGCTTAGAACTCTGGGCGTTTATTTGACCGTAAAGCAAACAGTAACCCTGCTTATAATTTGCGCACGGAAACATCTGTATTCACACCAGTTTTTGGTATCGCAGGCTGCCAGTGAAGTGTGATCAGCGGTGCATAATAAGCTTGTGAAATCTGGTCATGTGCCTCACACTGTGATGTACTGTAGTCTCACTCATTACCCTGGAGTCTTCTGGGCTTGGTCGTGTACAAAACTTGAGGACTCACAGCTTTCTGCAAATCTCACTACCCGTTCTGTTATCATGGAGTGCTTGTTATCAAGTGTCAACAACGGTATTTATAAGTGAAGTAACTTATTAAAAATATACCAAAAAATATATATATATATAATATATATTGACTGGATAAATGACAGCCAATCTTTGTCTTCCAAGTGACAAATGTTTTAAACTTAGATACCCCCAAAATCAATAATATTAATAATAGTAATAATAATAATAATAATAATAAATTGCCATTTTCAATTCATTTTTGTGTTGTAACTAAATTTTTGATTGCAAAAGTGTATAATTAATACATTTATAAATAACTTTTTATATTATATATTAATTATATATTATATTTATATTAATATATATAATTATATTTTAGGTTAACAATAATTATATTAATATTCATTTTATTATTAAGACACCATTTAACGGTAACACTGAGATGATAATGATGATGATTAATATTTATCTGAGTAATGATAATAAACTCATAATAAAGTTTTTGTGAGTGTAATGATCATTTATTTTTAAAATCATATAAAAAAATCACATTATTAGAAAATGCATATCAATAATCAATATTGCTGATGGTTATATTTTATTATTAAGATGAAAACTACAATAAGGTTAACTTGAATAATAATAACAATAATTATGATACTATTTTTAATACTACTAATAAAAAAATAATAATAAAATGGTGCATGTGGATCTGTGCTTTAGTACACACAAGATTGGGATCAAACCCAATGTTGGGTTATTTTTTTTCAATAAAATTTTAAGCCCCTGTGAAATCAAAATAATTTTTTTTTAGATATTAGTATCAGAATGTTAGTCTTAAGAATATCTATAAGCTAGTGTGCTCCAAAACAGTGACATAATTCACATTTAGAAGATGTAAACATCCAAATCTTGCAGTTTGTCACTTCCACCTAATTGGACCAATGATTTATTTGACATACTTGTCATACTACAACACTCTCTAGTATCTGACATGTCCCGCACCCTTCAATATGCTATTGCTATATACGCTTGACAAGAGGGAGGAACTACTCTATATGCCATGCCCTGTCTTAATATTGCAATTCAAATGATGCCACATATCGAAATAAATGCACATTTTAAAGCTCTTCACAGGACCTTTAAATGACATTTTTCAACCAAACTTTTGGTTTTCCCCTTATTTGACCCAACGTTGTGTTATAACAACCCAGCATTTTTTAGTGTTCTGACAGAGTGAATGTTTGACACTGGAGCGACATCAATCTGATGCCCTGCAGCTCTCTGACTGGAACAGGAGTTCCAGTCAGCATCCTGCGGGTGCTTGATGGGTCTGTCCTGTTTAAAGTTCAGGCTCCTCGCAGAGAGTTGTGCTGTTTTGTTGGAGGGGGTTTTCCGCAGACAGTCCATACACGCTGGCCAAAACCACAAGACTCCAAGAGCTGCTCACAGAAAGAGGGCTGCCATGTTAAATTAAAACAGGGGCCCGCAAACACAAGCTAAAATAAAACAAGCCTGGATCGCATTCGAGCTCGCCTCGGCGGCGAAAAATGCACCGTCAGGCCAAATCTACAGAGACCCGTCCAGCTGAGCGGAGACCTAAACAGGCTCTCCTTGTGGTGGCGGTTGCTCGCGCAGCAGCACAGGGAGGCATTTAGTGGGGATTCGTGATCTGCCAAGGGAAAAAGGGCTAAGAGATCATATGAGCCCCTGTTGACTGGGAATCAGTAGCTGCATTTCCTCTGTCACTTCTGGGGTTTGATCGGGACTCATGGGGCTTTCTCGGAGCTAATGCCCAGGGGTTTCTGGGCCCACAAAAGTACCCTGGACCAAAGCAGGCCTGTTGGAGTTTGAGTAGTGGTCATTTCCAGTGTTTTCTTACTCTATCAGTCTAGCTCAAAACACTTTTAGAGCCCACGAATGTCTGCACCTCACTTTCATTTTCACTTTCACAAGCAGGGGAGAAGGCTTTTTTGCGGCACTGAATATTCTGTTTTGAAAGACATATATGAAGTAAAGTTTTGTTTTTGCCAACAGAAAGTTATGATTTCAGGCAACAGCTGCATGCATATTTAAAGTCATGGGGAAAAGTAGCAGACACTGAAATGCATGCAGTCATTTTGTCATCTATGGAAATTAAAGGAAATACTCATAACTCCTTTGTGTTTTGTAATTTTAGTAAAATAGAAATGTTAGAAAGAAATATACATATATTTAGAAAAAGTCAGGGAATTACAGTAAAGATATGTACGTTTTATTTCAATAAAGTTATTAAATTGCTAAAATATAAAACGGTCAAAATGTTAAGGTGACTGTCTTTTCATCTATGTTATGTCTTTTGTTTTGTAGTGTGAGACACTGTTGCTAATATTAGTTGTATCTGGTGCATTGGCGCAGCCCTCACAGCTGGGAGAGTAAAACACAATGCATTCCATCATATTAATGACATGTTGAAGCAAATGCTTCATCATATTAGAGTTTCTTCCTCCCATGCATTGAAATTCTCCCTCTTTACCACATGTATTGCATTTAGCAATTCTCTCATCTAAAGTTTAACCAAATTTTTGAACATGCTGATCTTTCTTCAAAAAAACTACTGATTTTGCATTTTAATCTCTCTTATGTTACTGCCTCCCATATTAGCTGCTAGTTATATATTACATTGTTTCCCTCGTGTTATACCTAAATAATCTTGGTTTGTAATTGCTTCTTTCTTCTTAAGGAAAGTGGTATTTATTTCATTATTTGACAAATTGCCAGAGTTAACAGTTACAACCTACTGGTGATAGCCTAATGTGTCAAGAATAAAAGGTAAAAACATTTTTCTTGAAGTATTTGCCCTTTTTTTTCTCTGGAAAACCGAAAATCAATAAGAACTGATTTGTTAAATGGAATCTGAATTACTACAATTAAAATTATATACAAACCAACTAATAAATGACAGAGAGATCTTAAGGGCTGGTTTTAGAGCATCCCTGTGAGGCTGTTGGTCTCACAGTGTAAACACACTTGCTTTTGGCCACTTGAGTCTGCTTGAGCTCTAAGGCTACTGGCCCGGTGTAAGCCCGACTCGCACTGTCCCCTCAAGGGAAATGCAGTTACTATGTCACAGCCAGCCTGGGAGGCTCAGCAGGGAAACCCAACACTCGACCTTGGGAGCCCTCTGTCCGTCACCCTATACCCTCTGTGAGCCTGCTATCAGCGGCAGCATATCTCCCGTTCAGATTCCACAGACTCCTGCCACTTTGACAGGTCAGGGCAAGCTGGACCGAGATAAGACTGAATCATGGGCCCTAAACCAGCAGGCTCATCTGTCCCAAGAAACTCTATCCACAGTGCCAAACAAGCTGTAAGCGCTGTATTCAAATGACAAGCCATTAATCATCATTGGGTCGTGTTTTCACAAAGAACAACCTTGCTCTCTTTGCACAAATAATGATCACTGTTGATTTGTAAGAAGAGCACAATTGATGGCCTTTTGCACTGTATTTAATTTTTTTGCTAGCATTTGCCATTGTTAAGACTGGTAATGACAAGAAGGGGAGCCACATTGTAAATGATTGAAAATGATTCAGTCTGCTGATTGATCCAAAAATTTGATTATTTAGAGACTAGTGTTGTCAAAAGTATCAAGTTCAGTACCAATTGGTACTGAAATTTTAAAAACATCAATTTCCCGCTAACGTTTGAGCGCTGTTGAACTCATTCTTAAACACCGCTGATTGGCCATTGTGTTCATGTGCTTAACAGAAATTGGTACCGAAATTCCAGTATCGTGACAACACTATTAGAGACTGAATAAATAACATTGTGATAGGTGAATATTCCTATAACTACTACACTCAAAAAATGTTGTTTGCTATTTGTTCAAACTACTTATTTAAAATGAGCTGAACCAACACAATTATTGAGGGGGGGGGGGACAACTTAATAGTTTTATTTTCAATACACTCAAATTTGTAAAAACTTAAGCATTTTTACAGTTTTTTACAGTAATAATAATAATTTAAGCATTTTTACAGTAATAATAATAATAATAATAATAATAATAATAATAATAATAATAATACAACCCTAAAAACTACTACTACTACTACTACTTCTACTACTTCTACTACTGCAAAATGACAACCCCAAACTGAGTGTGTCTCACACAGGTGAGTGGGCTTGACAAACCAACTGTAGAAAACACACACTTTCATCTTTCTTAAATCTTAAATTCAGCACAAAAAAATACGGTGCTTCACACAGGTGAGTGGGCTTGACAAACCACCAGTAGAAACACTCTTCTCTCTATCTTAAAAAAACAATTGAAAACATGATGACAATGATGATTAATTTCATTATTAAAACACATCTAAAAAAGTAGATTGTTAATAAGAAGTCTTAATGTCAGGTTAATGTTTCCCAGTTGGTCTATTCTGGGATATGGCAGTTTTGTATTGATAACCACAACTCGTTATTGTATGTGAGATTATGATTATTGTCATTACCAATGAAACAGACTGTATATGCATGTATGTGAAGAGAGGTCAATTCCCAGATGCAAAGAGGCGTTCAATCTGTGAAGGAGAGTGCAACACTTTATGATGGAGATACTCAAGAAAGAAACTAATAAAGTGAAGGTGGTTATGTCATATTAAGGATATATGCATTTTAACACAGTACAGAAAAAATGAGTGAAATACCACCTCTTAATTCAATTAGCACTTTAATCTACATGTGTGAACTTATATAGATTAATATATTTAGTATATATATATATATATATAAAGTGTTGAGTAAATTACAATTAATCCGAAACAATATTTAATAAAAATTACAGATCAAGCTCAGAACTGTATGTTTACAGTACTCATGTTTACAGATATTTGTATAACAGTTATTTTGTAGGAAAAATAACATACATTTACTATTTGTTATTGCCTGAGTGACATCTCGCTCTGGATGAGGAACCATCACCTACAGCTGAACCTTACGAAAACTGAACTTCTCGTCATCTCCGCCAACCCTAAGATCCGTCACAACCTCTCTGTTCAACTGGGATCATCGACCATTGCCCCCTCCAGAACAGCCAAAAACTTGGGAGTAATAATCAATGACCAGCTAACCTTTACAGATCATATTGCCAACACTGCCAGGTCCTGCAGATTCCTTCTCTACAACATTAGGAAGATCAGACCTTTTCTCTCAGAGCATGCTGCACAAATCCTGGTACAAGCTCTGGTCCTATCCAGGCTGGATTACTGCAATGCTTTACTCGCTGGACTCCCGGCCTGCACTATCAAACCTCTACAGATGATACAGAATGCAGCGGCAAGAGTGGTCTTCAAGGAACCGAAAAGAGCGCATGTAACATCCCTCTTTGTCAAGTTACATTGGCTCCCTATAGCCGCCCGCATCGAATTCAAAGCTCTGCTCATATCCTACAAGACCACCACAGGTTTAGCACCCACCTACCTTCACTCACTAATACAGACATATTTACCCTCCAGATCACTGCGCTCTGCAAACGAGCGTCGTCTCATGGTGCCGTCCCAAAAGGGTAAGAAATCACTCTCCCGCACTTTCTCTGAATCGGTCCCACGATGGTGGAACGATCTGCCTCCTACAACGCGTATGGCAGACTCTGTGTCCATCTTTAAAAATCGCCTTAAAACTCATCTCTTCCGTCTACACCTGACCCACTAATAAAAATTTTTTTTTTTAAAAACCTTGACTGCACTTAGCTTGTATATTGTGTTTTACCTACTCAAGACTAGTCCGATTTCACTTATGTATGCTTTGTTTGGATAAAAGCGTCAGCTAAATGACTAAATGTAAATGTAAATGTACTATTTAAAATTATATATATAGAAAATTACAGGTATCTAGTAATGTTTTACATTTTATTAGTACTTTTCTTATCATTTAAATATCACCTTTTGTTATTATTTATATTATGACTACATTATATTATTATTAATACTATTTTTTAAAGAATTGTTTTAAAGAAATTAATGGTTTTTATTTTTAGTGATTACGCAGGGTTATTCCAGTAAATATCTATTTCTTAACTCTTCTGAAGGTAAAACATTCATATTGTTGTATCTAAAATTACATATAAACTTCTCTAAAATCATGGCATCTTTTCTGTTATTTCATGCAAATAAAAAATAAATATGCTCTAAATAAATTTAGAATAAATGTCATCAGCAGTATAAAACTAAATCTTATTTTACTCAAACACAAAACTAAAATCTTAAATACAGAAAATTTCAGCTGGGCTTCAGGTGGTGATTTTCCCATAGTAGAAAACTCAAAAGATCAGCATTTATTAAAAAAAAAAAAAAAAAAAAAAAAATGAAGAAAATTCTAAATGTCTTAAGTGTCACTTTGGAAAAATGCCATCCTTGTTAAATAACATTTGTTATTCTGAACATTTATCAGTTATTCTGGTGAAAAAATGCAAATCTTTCTATTTGAAATTTTGAAAGAAATTTTATCAGAATAAACTCCTTTCTGCAACAGTTTACTTCAAAGCATTGGTATGCATCTTGAAAACCCACGCCAGCCTCTGCACAAGTGCTCAAGTGCAGCCACGAGTCTCTCAGGATAAGCCTGGAGAGCTGGAGAGTGATTTTTTTTGATAGCGGGGCATTAATGGTCACCTCTCACTGGGACTTTCTGGATGGAAGGTGTGGGTGAATGAGCTCCTCAGAGAATCCTTCAGTTTTACATGCATGCCGAGACACATCTCCACACATCCAGAAACATACGCTCTTGTATGCGGAGCTTTGGCATTATAGCAATTAAACTCTAATCACCATAATGAAAAGAATAACTATTATCCAAGTGCCAACTCTGACACCATAACTTGCTTCTGGGTACAGATGAAAGGGTTTTCTGAATCTCGCAAACTTGTCACAAACATGTTTTGTAAATATCTGAGGGCAATGAACGATTAGGGAAAAATCATTATGGTGAAGAAAGACGTACACATGTATACACAAGACGAGAGTAAAATCCGACAGCACTTCAGTTTTAAAAAAGCAGGAATCTACTTTGTATTAAAAAAAAACATTAATTTAGATTATTCATTCAATAACCAAGTAATCTAAGTTTATAATAATAATTAAATGATACTATTGTAATAATTTAATCAGGTTTCAACTAAATTATTTATTCATTCATTCATTTTCTTTTCGGCTTAGTCCCTTTATTAATCTGGGGTCGCCACAGCGGGATGAACCGCCAACTTATCCAGCATATGTTTTACGCAGCGGATGCCCTTCCAGCTGCAACCCATCACTGGGAAACATTCATACACACTCATTCACTACGGACAATTTCAGCATACCCAATTCACCTATACCGCATGTCTTTGGACTTGTGGGGGAAACCGGAGCACCTGGAGGAAACCCACGCGAACACGGGGAGAACATGCAAACTCCACACAGAAATGCCAACTGACCCAGCCGAGGCTCGAACCAGCGACCTTCTTGCTGTGAGGCGAACGTGCTAC
Source organism: Danio jaintianensis (assembly GCA_903798115.1). NCBI lineage: Eukaryota > Metazoa > Chordata > Actinopteri > Cypriniformes > Danionidae > Danio > Danio jaintianensis. Next base: position 1,491,544 of record CAIGQV010019088.1, read on the forward strand.
CCACTGCGCCACCGCGTCGCCCTAAATTATTTAGTTATACATAATGTAACTTAATATTTTAGTCAGTTTTATTGATACAGATTGAGATAACCAGAAATGTTAAGTTTATTGAACTAAAAATAATTAATGTAGTACTTTTTTTACAGTGTTACTATAAATCACATTTAAATCATAAACTGTTCAAATCATGTTTCAGCATAATCACTACATATTTCAAAACCAATATTTCCATTTCATACATTATTACAATCATTTAATTTGAAAATTATTTTGAAAGGGGGCAGGTAGTATTAGCTCATTTGCAGTCTTTCTCCCCGTTCAAAAAGGGGCACATTTGACACATAAGTTGCCTATTTGTAGTTAAAACTTCACAAACATATTCTGGGTATTACATGTATTACATATTGTCAAAAGTGCCATCATATGACCCCTTAAATAAACATCTGGAAATAGAAACACTTTATGTTGCAGCTTAATGTCTTTTTTAGTCAGTGTAGACTACAGCAGCTAAATGTTGTGTGCAAACCACACTTCCAGACAGCAGACACACAGAAAGAGTCAAGATCATGCACTCATTTACACAGAACATGCTCATGTGTACACAAATAGCCAGACAGAAACAGAATGCAGGAACTCGAAACAAGATGTCAACCGTTTTTATCTCAGCACTATATAAAACTACACTGAAAAAAAAGCCTCATTGGATCAACTTAAATAAATTACTTAAACTTCTTACACCTAAAAGAATGAAGTTTTTCCAATTTATTTATTACTAAAAACCGCAATAAATTTGGTGAAAACTACTTAATTCATGTAGTTGTAACATGCTGAAGTAATTAAGTTAAGTTAGGTTAAGTTAAGTTTAAGTTTTCACTTTTTACAGTGTATGTTAAAAATGCTGCACACGTGATGATAAAACAACAAGCAAAGACATCTGTCTGGATGTACAAAGGCACATTTTTGTAATATATATATAAACACATACATAAGGCATGTCCCTTATTTTTGTGCTGCCAATATGACCTGAGTTATTTACAACCCAGGCTCATTGTAAATACTCGTCTAAGTCTACATTTCTGCCAAAAGTAAAATAAAGTCTGCTCCAAGTAAAAAATGACTTTTGCTGCTTGCCAAAACTACTTATTTAAAATGAGTTGAAACAACACATTTCTTAAGGTTTTTTGGGGGACAACTTAATTTTTTATGTTCTTAAATTTGTAAAAATGATTAATTTAACTTAATTTGTGTACGTTACATTGCACATTTCAAAAGACAAATCCGCAAATACGAATCACAATGTGATACTTGTATTTGCTTAGTCCTCAGAAGTACAGAAGAATGCTGTGTTTAGATTTTACAGCAAGAAAAGGTGAGGGAATAGGATTTAAACAAAGTTATCAACATGCTCACCTAGTTAATTAATCTCAAAAAAGAATTTCAAACATTTTTTGTATTACAACGTTTCTAAAATATTGTTTTTTATAATCAAATGAGGCATTTTTAATTAAATGTACACTCATTTGCTTACATTGCATTGCATACATGTGTTCTAGCACATGCACATTGGAAGCAAAGATAAATGTCTTTGTTAATTGTTGTTGTTTTTACATATTAATGTACTGTAAAAGTTGATGGATTGGAGATTATATGGCTCAGTGCAGGAGAAAAAAAACCCTCATTTTAACCCTTTTGTATTGTTTAAATTGACTTCCCTTTCGTTATGTTCGTGGCTGTTTTTGCCCCATTGATTTCCATTATAACCACATTTTTTTATTGCAAAGCCATGACACCAAATAATCATGCATTCTATGCAAGTAGTGATGTTTGTTCCATAATTATTATCGTTCAAGTGTTCATGAGATGGATTTCCTGAGGGCAATTCAGTAAAATTCAAGTAAAATTCAGTTTACTTAGTATATTTCCTCGGTACTTAACTCATTTTTCTACATAGCACAGTATATTCATTTATTTATCTATTGGATAAACACATTTGGATTTTTTACATAATTACCCATTATAATACAATGCATTTATTTGGATTATTAGCAATAAAATAGATGATATAGTTCTCAATGTTACACTCAAAATGTAACAAATATTTTGTTTGTTTAATTTGTGTCCAAACAGTGTGTGGCTTATTTGTAAAACCATTAAAACTAACCCCAGTTGTCATGTTTTCCTCAAAACTGGCTAGCAGTCGCTTTGTGTTTTTTACATCTTTCAAAATGGTTCCATCTTCTAGCCTAGAAGATGGTGGTCACAACAATATAAGATTTTACTTACATACTTTCACAGATAAAAAAAACAAAAAAAAAACATTGACTATAATAAAAAATACTTTTATGCTGCAAAAATGTTTTTTCCTGAGTTTCTCATCCACATTTTGCCAAACTCTTTCAATAAATGGCAGGAAGACGTCTGCCATACTGTGGTGAAAACCTCAGAAGTATGCCATGCTTAACCCTGAGCAAATACCTTAAAACTCTTACATTTTACCCTGCGTTACTTTGTGCCCTGCGCTCCCCTAGTTATAAAGTATGATTTTATTCTACATCCCTAATCCTACCCAAAACCTAAACCCAAATTCTACATTACTAACTATTAATAAACAGCTAACTAGTCGCTTATTAAGCTAGTAGTATTGTTAATAATTTGTTAATACAGTGAATTGTGACTTAAAATAAAGTGTAACCAAAAAAAGTTATAAAAAGCCTAAAGTCTCAAAATGTACAGGTGTGCAAAAAAAAAAAAAATATATATATATATATATATATATAAATGTGAAGTTAAAAGGCAAAATTAAAAGAAATTCTTTCCAATTAATATACTCAACACACCTGAACAATACAAGTGAATACACCATGAAAATTTGTAATCATGGTGAATCAGAGTTGCTCATCCTCCTCATATGCCTTCTGACTGACAGAGACTGCGTTTCTCAGATGTTACACTATCTGTTTGGTTAGCAGTAACGTGACTCATAATAACTGGTAAGCAGCACATCATGGGTTCAGTCACAGGATGACACACACACACACACACACACACACACACACACACACACACACACAAATAGCTGCTTTCTCACTGACTGTACATCTTGCACTTGTCAAAGGCAAGCTAAGACCTGCTGATCTGAAGAGATGTGAAAGACCCACCATCCCAGTTTTTAAGCGAGCTGGCGGATTCATATCTAGGGAAAGCCCAGTAAACTTGGTCTGCTTTTCATTTAGCGTGGAAATATGATCATCTGCTGCAGAAGGGGGTCCAGTAAGAGCTGTGGTGGCATGTTAAAAGCGTATCGGAATATCAACATGTCATGTCATTTCGGTAAGGATCGTAAGTCTTCATTCGGATGCTGTTTCTACCACAGACGTGGGGTCAAATGAGGCAAGATCAGCAAGGGAACAAGACCGCTGGGTGTCTGAAATGTTAGAAGGTTGCCATCTGGTGACTAAGAGTGGAAGTGAACATGCAAAAAAGGAGTCCCATGATAACAAACATTAATAGATATATTCACCATTTGAAGAGTTCAGATGCAGAACCTCTAAGTGCCATTTCAAATTTTCTTTTAAAATAAGGCCTTTTCTCAGACTCTTGTGTGTAGGTTCAGTCATTTCATTTTAATGGCAATTAATTGGTTATTTTCATTGCCTTTAATGTGAAATAACTAAAGAAAAACATAGGAGGTTGAGAAAAATGCTCATTCTGGAAGGAAATTTCAGACAACACTTTCAAAAAAACTGCAGTTTTTGCATCTGAGCTCTTTATTTACTAATCTCCATCTTTGGTTAGCCTTTGAAACACATACTGAGATGCTTTTAGGTACCAAAAATTCTATTAAAATTTATTCTATAAGAATGTGTACTATGACGGATTGTTTTTGTGGAATGGAAAGGTTTCATGGAACCACTGATGCTAATAAAATCACTTTTTTAGAGTATTTGTTTATATGTAAATACAAGCCTACATGAAATATGTTCATCAAATGAAGTGATCTTATCTCTTTCAGAGAATGAAGACTCGGATTAAATCATGCAATTAATGTGGATTCATTTTATAATGTTGAGGGCAGAAATGTTAATATTAGTAAAACAAAGTGGACCTACATAATTTTACAATACATAATAGTACTCTCCAATCTGGCTGATCTTATGAACCGATCACAAGTGTTTGTTAATGAGTTTACAAGAAGATGCACGTGCGCACCTGGCTTATACAGATAGCAGCACTACATGTGAGGAGGTAAATGATGTGTGGGGGCGTAAGCAATTGTTGCGCATGCTTCACAGCAGCTTGAATATTTAATAATATAACTTTTTGTAATTTATCACAATAAACTGTAGTTTTAGGCATGTTTCTGTTTAGTAAAGAAGTAATGGATTTAAAAGTTTGCATTTTAACTTCTTATGCATCAAACTTTTTTTTCATTGAGACGTGTTGAATTCCTCTTCCATCATTTGCAATGTTTCTAAATTGCATTGTTAATAATTTCTTACCAATTTTTTTTCTAATCTGTTTTATCTATTATTTTCTGTAAAGCTGCTTCTGACCATGACATGTCCACACTAAATGGTTATAAGAGACATGTTTAAGATTATATGCAGTAATAATAATGTGTAGGATTATATGCAGCATCCTTAGTTTATTATCTTAGGTAAGGAGAGATTCCCACTTAAGTATCATACTTAGAGCAAAAATGTGCTTTATGCAATGGCAAAGTTACATAAAGCTTGAAGCATCAGAATCGGTACTTGGTATCGGCCAATTATCATGACAAGGAATCGGTACTAGGTACTGGCTGCAAAAATTCTGATCGGAGCATCCCTACATAAAAGTTTGCAAAATGTGTAATACACACAAATAGATATGCAAAAAGAGACTGCTAAAAGCTATATTTATTTGTCTTTGTTAATGAGATGCTTGAAAATGTTGAGGTTCTCTGGATGTACTGGATTTAGGCAAGTATTTGGGTAAATGGTAATAATTGTTTTATTCTTTAAAGCTCTGATAACATTTATTCCATATTTCAAATAAAAATATTGTCATTAAAAAGTCTAAAAGGTTATTGCATCAAATACTGATTTCTTAACTCTTCTGAAGTTAAATCACTGGCATATGTAGTCTAAAAATGAATTTAAATCTGCTTTAAAAATGGCATTATTTTGTAGTTTAATTATTTTGACCAAATGTCATTTTACGCTCTAAATGATTACATTTTTATTTTACATTTACAAGGAAATTTCTGGTTGATCCACGTCAGAACAATTGAGCAATTCATACTGTATCAAGGTTTGTATTTATCAGCCTAAATAATACAGTTGAAGTTAAAATTATTAGCCCTCCTGTGATTTATTTTCTTTTTCAAATATTTCTTAAATGATGTTTAACAGAGCAAGGAATATTTCACAGTATTTCCTATAATATTTTTTTCTTCTGGAGAAAGTCTTATTTGTTTTATTTCGGCTACAATAAATATAGTTTTTAATTTTTTAAACAACATTTATTTTTAAATGTTAAATTAAAAAACATAAATATTTTTAGCCCCCTTAAACAAATTTTTTTTGGATTGTCTACAGAGCAAACCATCATTATAAACCATATATATATATATATATATATATATATATAGTATACTAACTTGCCTAATTAACCTAGTTAAGCCTTTAAATTGCACTTTAAGCTGAATACTAGTATCTTGAAAAACATCTAGTCAAATATTATGTGCTGTCATCATGGCAAAGATGAAAGAAATTAGTTATTAAAACTATTATGTTTAGAAATGTGTTGCAAAAAAATCTTCTTTCCATTAAATAGCAATTGGGGAAAAAATACAGGCGGGCTAATAATTCAGGATGGCTAATAATTCTGACTTCAACTGTAGTTAACAGCTTGTAAAAACTAAAGCGTTATCAGTATTATCCAAATGCCAAATGAATTTCTTTCAGAAGAAACCAGAAAACATCTGGTCAAAGATTAATTGGTTGTTCAAAGATGAACTTAATTCACTGAAAGACATGAGGATGAGTAAACAATGACACAATTACATTTTTATCAAAAGTAAATTTCAAAGTATATTACAAAATGATTAGCCTTAAACACTGACCTAATCTAATCCATCGTGTCATCATTCAGATATAACAAACCATCAGCCTGAATATCTTCTCATGCATGGTGCACATGGTAGCACTCATAAAAACTAAACAGATGTTCAGCTCCACATAAAAAAAGAACCAATAAACTAACTCTGTGTTACTATCCATGTCTTGAAGTGTTTGTATTTGGCGTGCATAATGGTAGTAATGGTTATAATGATGAAAGCTTGCTCATTCTCATCATTGACGCGGTTGAAGAAGGCTTGGCTCATCCAGCAGGCCTTCATCTTTTTGGCTTCGTGAAACCATGTCAAACACTCGGCTTCAATCCACACCCAGATTGCCTTTCACTTCGCATTTAATGAGGAATTGAATTGCTTGGAGTCTATTTTCTATCCTAACGCAAGAGTAAAATGGCAACTTGATAAATATATCAAATAGTTTGATGTATCTATTGCATTGATGGTGATTGGTCTATTTTTTGCTATATACGTTAAAGGTGCTGTATGTAAGTTTTTGACTCTTCTAAAGCATAAAAATACCATACTATGTTTGCAGATATTTAAGAAACATGCCAAGTGAAAAACAATGAAAATGTGCTTTCCGTGCCAGAACGCTGTCTTTGTTTTGGTTCTTTTAACCGGCCCAATGCCAGTTTAGCCAATTATATTTCAGCACCTGGGTTGCTTTGTTGGAAAACCGTGTATTTCATTCATTCAGAAAGGCTCTCAAAGCCGAAATGCAACCTCCGGTGGACAGTAGCAGACTCCGAAATGAGACGCAGATTCAGAGTTCCACATGAGGTTATTAATTAGCAAATAATATAAATATTACGAACTTAAACATTAGGTGAGCAGCTTACATTGTAACTCCGTGTCCTAACAACACGCTACGTGAGGAGATTTGCAGTGATAAGCAATTTGACTGTCTGCACCAGACGAAACACAACAGAAATTTAAACACAGCCATTCAGAAGCACAGAATATGCACTCACTCACGAAATGGTAAGGTTTATAATCTAATTAATACATATTAAACTTCTTTAACATTATTAAATGAGCATGCTGAATCACTGATGTGTTGGTTTTGAGTCACAGTTCTAAAGTTCAATTTCAAACGGTTTATTTTATTTTCTAGATCTGAGGTAAACTATCTGCTGCTGCTTTCAGTAGTATGGCAATAAATGTCATGTAAAATAGCATTCAAACTCACATTGTTAGCATTTAACATTGAATAAAGCACATGAGGTGTACCTGAGGTGATCATTGACCTCATTCTGTTGTTCAGTTGCAAGAAATAGAAGCCGTTTCTAATATATCAATTCAAGGTGTTGGTTAGAACAAAAACTCCTTTTAATATGGGGAATATGCCTTCTATCGCGTGCCGTTGCTTTAATATAGAACACAAAGTCTTTAGGCTCGATAGTCAGGTTCGCCCCTTTTGGTCCTCAATCTGGCAACCTGCACTTGTGTTTGTTTTGATCCAGGAATGCAATACCTAGTTCAACCACTGGGTGTCAAACTTAAATACTGCACCTTTAATTCTGTCATAAATACAGATTTAATAAAATTTCTTGGCAATCAAGTTGTAATGATTATCACTGCCCCATTCACGATAAGTCATTTTTATTTCATGGGCTTAAGGGAAATATTCAGTGGTGCTTCCTATATAACTGTATTTTATTTTATTTTTTACCAAAGCCACTTTCCACCTCAGAATAAAAAAAATATTTATTTATTGTAAAAACAAAAAATAAATCTAAATGTAATATAAAAATTATTTGACCAAACATTGGGCTAATACAACCCAGCACTTTTATATCACTGAAAGTATACATAAAAATTGCAACCATCTAAAGCTAAATCTATATCTATATAAATAAGAGGGGAAAAAATCAGAATTGATATATATGTGACCATTTGTTTTTCAATTGACTTTATTTCTTGCAGTTGTGACTTTATAGGCTCTCTTGCAATTTTTTAATTCATATCTCAGAATTATTATGGCTGAAAAAATAGCTTGATATAACTAATGCATAAATGTTATGGCCCTTTTTATGTCACGTTTTCATAATTCTGGTATAAATGTGGATATAGTGCTTTTTTATCAACAAGTGTCTGTGTCTCTTCTCAAGAAATAATACAGAAAATTACTTGTATGCAGCCTATTGTTTGGGGACAAAAAAAAGATGTCTTTGGATGGGTTTGATTCAAATTCCTGATGAGTGTTGACACTTTCAATTTAGTAAATCTGATTAAAACCAAAGGATTTAAGCAGATTTTAGCTACAATTAGAATTGTACTGTGCACACTGTTCTGTGCAGAATAATTAGCATTTGAATGTAAATGAGATCTGATTCCATTTGACAATTAAATCTCTTGATTATCGATTTGCAATGATTATCCCTGGTGCATTCATGACAACCGATTTATAATTCATGGGCTTTAATAAGGGAAATATTCAGTAGTGTTTCCCGCTTATAACTTTATATCATTTTAGACCACAACAATCGCATATACGACAATCTTAACTTACGACAATCATATCTTACAATTCTGTTTGTTTTTTTCTGAGAAAAAAGTCAGAATTATGAAATAAAAGCATATAAAAATACATTTTATATCTCAGACCTTATATCTCACACACTGTAAAAAGTGATTAGTTGACTAAAAATGCATAATTATTAAAATTAAGTCAACTTAACAGTTCCAAGTTACAACAGGTTTACTTTACTTTTAAGTAAAGTCAACTTGTTACTTTTAAGGCAATGGGCTTACTCACTTTAAGTAACTAATCAACTTAACTTGAGGATTTGTGTTTGGACAACATGAATATATTGTGTGGAACCCTGTGTTGTCCCAACACAAACCCATTAAGTTAACATAACTCATTTAAGTAGATTGAACATAAATCAATTAAGTTTCCCAAAAAATAATTGTGTTGTTTCATTTCAAATAAGTAGTTTGAACAAGCAGCAAAAATATTTTTTTGTGAGTGCAATTTTAACTTTTTTCTGAGAATTCCAACTTTTATCTATGACCTTCTCACAATTCTAACCTTTCGCCATAATTACGAGATAAAAACTTGACAAAAGGTTGTAATTACAATTTAAGGTCACGCTTTGTTTTAATATACAGAAAATGCTGCTTGTTCAAACTACTTATTTAAAATGAGCTGAAACAACACAATTATTGATATATTTTTGTGGACAACTTAATTGTTTTATGTTCAATCCACTTCAATTTGTAAAAACAATTAGGTTAATTTATTCAATTGTGTGGAACCCTGCATTTTTACAGTGTACAATGCTATTAAGAAACCATTAACTAAAACTTTTAGCTCAATAAACTCCTACTTTGCTGCTTTATAGTAGTTAGTAATGTAGTAGTTGGGTTTAGGTTTAGAATTAGGGATGTAGAATAAGATTATACTTTATAAGTACTAAAAAAACAGCCATCTTAATAACAGACAGTTAATAAACCGATAGTTAATAGTGGGATTTGGTACTTGAAGTGTTACAAATTTTTTTAATTCCATAGCAAAGTAAGAAAGCTCCACAATTTGAATATGCTTAATCTTTCAATATAGGATATCAGAGTTCAATAAGACAATTAAATTCAAGTTTATTTGTATAGCGCTTTTTACAATAATTATTGTTTCAAAGCAGCTTTACAAAAGGTGCACATTATTGCATTAATCAAATTAGGTTAAAGTTACAATCAAATATTTATTTTATTGTAAATTTAAAAGTTATTATAAATAAACAGTTAACATAGCATAGAGGTGATGTCTATGTGTACATGTTTAATGAAGTGTATTTGTGTATTAAGTGTATGTGCTCGAAGATAACTGAAGTCAGATGTTTCATACATAAGATTTATAATAACCCATCAATCTGCAGTGAAACCTCATTCACATACACTTCCCGGAAAATCCAGCTTCTGCACTGAAATTTGGTGTTACAAGTTTTTTGTGCATCTGAATAATTTGTAAAGCTAACACTGTGCTCCATTTCTGTTGTTCTCAGCACACAACAGTTCTTCCTTTCATCATAATTGAGATGAGAACAACACACCACCGATATCCCAGCAGGCCCTGTGGACTCTTGGCGGTGTGCGCGTTTGCAGTGGGATACGTTGTATGGTAAATTTCACTATCACAGGGGCTTGATTTACAAAAGGCTCTCTGCGGGTTCATGTCTGCATTGTTTCAGCACGGTGTCAGTCGGAGGGAAGACTCCATCTGGCCACCTGATCTTCGTGACCTCCAAACTGTTCCCCCTTACGTTTTTCTGCACTGTAATTCATTTGCTCCGTTTCTGGCACTTTCCACGAATAGGAATATAAACTTTGGTCTTACATTACACTGATAAAGCATTAGAGGCACAAATCCTATGTAAACTATCATCTGACAAGAAAGTGTTTTTAGCAAATCAATAACTACAATAACTGCAATTGGTTAACTAGGCTTAATCTGCAACCATGTTAGACATCCTGGATGACAACAGCAACAACAACAATAATAGGTTAAATTATTTTTACTATTTAACCCCATACATATTTTGGTGTATGGTAGTTTGTTTAATTAAAATTAAAAACAGTGTAGTAAAAATAATAATAATAATAATAATAATATTAATAATAATAATAATTATTATTATTATTATTATATTTGTGTTATTATTAAATACATTTAGTAATAAATACTGTAATAAAATAATAATATAATAATTAAAATAAAAAATGTAAAATCAATTACATTGATTAATAAATACTGTAATATAATTATAATAATTACAATAATAATATTAATATTAATTTCAATGTTAATAACAATTAAATGAAGAGGAAAAATAAATGTGATAAAATTATAACAATTATTATTAATAGTAAGTTCATAATAACAGGAATGAGGATTTTTAAAAAATATATGAATATTATTAATAATAAAAATAATAATATTTATTATTATATTACTAATAATTACATTAAGTAATAAATACTATAATAAAATAATAATAAAATAAAAAGCTAATGTGCAAAAAATATAATTTATTATAATATCAATTACATTTAATAATACTGTAATAATAACAATAATAATAATATTTATAATAATAATTAATAATAATTTAATAATAATTGAATGAAGAGGATAAATAAATATAAAAAATTATAACAATTATTAATAATGGTAAGTTAATGATAACAGGAACGACATTTTTAAAATGTTATTATTATTATTAATTATTTGTATTATTATTAACTACATTTAGTAATAAATACTGTAATAAAATAATAATAAAATAAAAAGCTGATGTGTAAAATAAATGTGATAAAAATTATAACAATTATTAATAATGCTAAGTTGATAATAACAGGAACAACATTTAAAAAATATTATTATTCATTATATTTATTATTATATTTGTATTATTATTAATAACTACATTTAGTAATAAATACTGTAATAAAATAATAATATAATAAATCAATTAAAAAGCTGGTGTGCAAAAAATATAATTGATTATAATATCAATTACATTTAATAACAAATAACATAATATAATATTAATTACATTATCAATATAAAACAATAATTGCAATAATAATTGCAATAATAATGATATTGATATTAATAACAATAAAATGAAGAAGAAAAATGTGATAATTTATAACAATTATTAATAATGGTAAGTTGATAACAGCAACAACATTTTTTAAATATTATTATAACTTTTATTATTATTACTATTATTATTATTACTACTACTACTACTATTTTTTCCATCAAACTATTTAGAACCAATCCTAAATTGGCAACAGGGTCAAATAAAATGAAGAGAAATTAAAACAAATTTTATTAACAAAATAAGTTTAGTTTAGTATATATATCTATCTATCTCTCTCTCTCTATATATATATATACTTGTAATTCGTGGAAAATGCCTTATTGCAGATCCAACCCCAGTATCAATGTCCCAGAAACCTTTGGAAAATAATCATCCGAGGATTTATTTAGTCTTGCATATAACAGATTAATTGGCAATGCGAAGAAAGTCCTTGGAGCCAAACTAAACTCTTGTGACAGTGTGGAGGAGGCGTCTGTCGAAATCACCTTCAGCAGCAGATTATCAGCACACACCTCTCTCATTTCCCTTCCCCAAATTAAGCTGATTAGGCACTGCATTTTCATTTAGTCAGGCAATAAGACTAGCCTGCAGTTGTTAAATCCATAGGCAGCTTTAAATGAGGATTACCTTCCAGAGATACACACCATTTCACCAGGAGAAAAAACAAGCCATTTGAAAAGAAGGTAGATGAGCCTTTTTTTAAGGAGAGACATTGCAGGCAAAAAAAAAAAAAAAACACTGTTTCTTCATGCATCTGTCAATTTGGAGATTTTTGAATTTTCATGAAGTGTTTTTTATGTTTGATGTAAAGAAAACATCAAAAATACAATTTTAAGTGTTTCTTTTGTTGCACTTTATTGATTTGTGCCCGTAGATTGTTAACTGCAATATGTAATTTTTAAAGGCGGTTTTCTAAAAATTAGGGTTTTTTTCTGCACTAAGCCATAAATCTTCACTCGAGGAGCTTTTACATATATTAAACTTAACGGATTTATTTATATCTGCATTCTGAAGGTTTTTACAGAGGGATTTGTTCAGAAACAATTCCGATCATTTACAATTTACATTTTATTCTACGAAAACTTGTAAAAATGTATTTCTTTTCTTGATATTTGTGGTATTTTCTCAATTGTCTACCCTGAAAAAAATGCTTCATTGGATTTACTCAATTTTTTAAAGGTAAATGGTTGCAAACTATTTATACATGGGCTGAATTTAAACTAACAAATAAAGCTAAACATTACTAAATTTAATCTGTTTGTTTAAATTCAGCCCATATAAATTGTTTGCAACCAGTTACCTTAAAAACATTTCGTATATATATGATGAATGACAATGAATATTTTGTTTTCAGTGTATGATTAAAAATGTAATTTCTCAATTATGAGACGCCTAAAATCCTCTCTGTAAAAATCATTGGCTTTAAGGGGCCGTTTACAGGCTTTTTCTGTCAAAAACAGGAAACTTTTTAAACGTTTTTGTCAGTCTCATTTTTGGGACTGAAAATGCATCCATTTGAAAACAGGTTTCAAATGAGTAGTTTTTGAAAATGCCGCCATTGTCGTGTCCATAAATACACCGGAAAACAAAAGTCTTTGAAAATGATGACATCATGCAGACATCACAACCAAGCAGAGTTGCGTATCACACGCAAATAGAGTGGAGGCTTTGTAGGCAAATTGGCTGTTAACATTACACTGGTTCCCTCAATAAAATAGGATTTTCCCATAGGCTTTTTGTTTGTTGAAAATAATGTTTTTTAAAAAAATCTTTAATGTCTCAGACAATGTCTCTAGTCCCATTTAGCAACTTGTTAGCAATTGTATTTTTAAGAAAACTAACAGCTTAAAAAAAAGAACGGAAGTAGGTCAGACGCACAATTCTTTGACCACTTCATGTATTGTTTGGTGATAAGATTATTGTTTTATAATGAATTTCATTTAATATAATTTTTATCTTAATTTTGATGCATTTTTTGCTTGTAAATTACCTGTTTAATAAATAAGAGAATCGAATGAAAGGAAATGGAGTGAAGTGCATTCAAAAACGAAACCCGCAACCATACTTGCGCAGCCTCAGTCAAAAGGCCAGAACAGTATGATGAGTTTGAGTTTATTACAGACATTACTTAAAGGGATTTAACTGAAATACAATAAAAAAAAATTCATTCTGAGATGATGGAACTGGATGTACTAGAATCTAACCTACTTCTAGTTTTTGCATCCATACATCAGAATATCGACCCTTGGTACTGTTTATTATCAGAGTTACAGTACCAAATACCAGCCTGGAATATAGCATTTTTGTGGAAAATGTTTTCATGAAACTTTTTAACACTTTCATTTTTGTCTACATTGTTGTTGTGTAAACATAGTCTTATGTTAAAAAAAAAAAAGAAGAATTTTGAACCTGACTTCATCCAACGTTCAGATTTCTGTATTAGACATTTAATAAAATAATGCCTTGTTTGCATTTTAAAACCTAGAGGGATAGTTCACCTAAAAATGAACAATAGTTCATTCAAAACCTGTTTAAGTTTCTTTATTCTGTTGAACACAATAGAAGATATTTTGAAAACGGCTGAAAACTGGAAGTTGTTGACTTCCATAGTATGTTTTTTTTTCCTACTATGGATGCTGATGGTTACTGGTTTACAACATTCATCAAAATATCTTTTATGTTCAACAGAAAAAAAAGAAACTTATAAAGGGAGTTAAAACTTAAGCTCATAAATTGGAACCAATTGAAATACAGAGTCAATTTTTATTTTTGTGTTAACTATTAAACATTTAGTCAATGTTTAATAAAAATTGCGATTCTTAATACAATCAACTGGGGAAGTATGGTGATAAATATTAGCTATTTTCTTAATTCTATTTACCTGCAGTGTCTTGCCTTAATATTCATCAAATATTAAAGCCAAAGATATGAGTGCAGAAGTAGATTAAACAGACGCAATCCATTACATAAACAGACTGTCAGACTGTAGATTATAACCATGTGACTGCATTAAAATTGCTCTAGCTTTAAAAAAAAAAAAAAAAAAGGCTTTTGAAGCAGCTCTGCATGGTAACAAAAAGAGCAGTGTCTAGCATTCACAGACATGAATGGTAGACACATTGACAGCATGGTGACTGCTCGATTTAGCAGACAGAAGTATAAACACATTAGACGGGGTAACAGATTTTCTGTGTCTGGCTCTCATAGGATGTGCTGGGTGCACAGCATGACGGGGGTGTGGGCTTATCCTCTGCTGGAGCACATCGGGCCCACGGCCAGAATACTCTTCTTCTTCTGCCTCATGGCTCTGATCAATGTCTACTACGTCTTGGGAGAAATTCTGAATAACTACATCTGGGATTCCTCAAAGAGTAAGTTAAAGTGATGGTTTGTCCAAAAAAACCCTGTTTATTCACTCCTATATCAATTCCAAACCTCTATGACTCTTTCTACTGAACACACAAAAAACAAAAAGAAAGCCATACATTAGTATTCACACTGAAATTGTTATTATAGTTTACCCCAAAAAATGAAAATGTGTTCACTATTTACTCACCCTCAAGTGCTTCCTGACCTCTGTAATTTTCTTTCTTCTGTTGAATACAAAGGAAGATATTTTGAAGAAAGCTGTGAAAATTGACTTCCATAGTAGGAAAAAGAAGTACTATGAAAGTCAATGGTTACAGGTTTCCAACATTTTTCTAAATATCTTCTTTTGTGTTTAAAAGAAGTTCATTTGAAAAGTTTTGAAATTTGCAGTAATACTGAAAAATCTGATACTATTTGGCAACCGTTCCTCTCACAATTTAAAAAGGAAAAAACTATAGCTGACCTATTTTCCCTGCCCCTGGCTTAGTTATAAATAGAAAGCAGAGCAAATATGCATATTTATGTTTTTGTTTTTTTATTAAAAAAAAATTTATTAATATTTTTTTTTACTGCTGTACCTTTTGCATATTTGTATTTATATATTTGTCAATATTGCTGTACAGCCTAATATGTGTTATTTTTTATCTATAATGTTATTTTATTTATCTTATTATTATTATTTTTGTGTGTGTGTGTGTTTTGCCCTAAATATTGTTTTTGACGCAAGAAAATATAATTTTATTGTTTGATTCAGAGGACTAATTTTGTTTTCTGCTGATAGATTGGAACAGTTGATGTTTTGTGATTCTGTGTATTTAGTACTGTAACTCTCTGACTAATATGCATCAAAAACTAAAAAAGTTTTGAAACAAGTAAAGGGTGAGTAAATGATGACAGAATTTTCTTGTTTATTTTTTTAAAGTATGCATTCATTTTCATGTTCATTTTTGGGTGAACTTTCCCTTTACAAATTACAAAAAAATACAAAGAAATGGTAAGCAACTATTTGGATTAAACATAAACAGACAATACTGGAAATAGTGTAGAATATACCCTTATGGTCTTTATTAAAAACTTTTAAACTATATTTTTATGACAAATGTCAAGTGTTATACCTGTTTTTTATGATTATAAACAGAATAATGGAAAAAAAGAAATGGACATTCTGTACTGTACTGTACATTGCACTTTACACTGTCAGAAAAATAAAACTGCAAAGAAATTGTACCTTTAGCGGTACAACAGCACAGTATGTCACTGGGGCAGAAAAAAATATATATTTTTGTACTTTATGAACCACAAAAATATTCAATATTTTCGGCCGATAAATGTTCGGTGGTCGAAAATTTGGTACATCTCTAATATCAACACACTTTTACATTCCCATTGTTGCACATTTCTGCTGAGTGATTGGCTCTTAGATCAATGTGGAGTAAAAAAAAAAAAAAGTCCAGAGCTTATCATTGTTATTGACACAAATTTTATCACGATTCGATATAATATCGTTTATTGGCCCAGCCCTACCTTAATGTATAATGGTACTTTAGGGTAGGTAATGTGCACCTTTTCAAGATAAAAATATGTCCTTTTAAGAGCACTGCCCCAGTGACAAGCTTTTTCTTTTTCCCACATAACAGTTTATTTATTTATTATTTATTTCAAATAGTATTTTGTGTATATACAGTACAAGGAACACATTATGGATGCACTTTAACGCTTTACTCTGTTATAATAAAGTCCTAAAGAGATAAAAAATTAAATAAATTTAACAAAAATCATTCAAACCACACTACGGCAAATAAACTATGTATTAACCTGAACTGAAAAACAGAGTTGCTCATCACTGCGCAACGCAATTCAGACACAACCTGCTAACGTGCGCTTGGAACTTATCTTGTCTATTTGAATTTGAAATGATTCTGCATTTATACATGGTAAATATAATCCTGTAAATGAACTGAGAAGTCTAAACAGCGATCTGTCATGCCACATAAAAGAGCATCAAAACAATACTGTATTTATTGTTTGAATTTATTGATAAAAAAAAAGAACATAATTTGTCTGCTTCTTATAGTAACTAACATAACACAAAGCTTTGAATGATTTGCTATATAATGCATTTTATTCATGCATCAACTGAAACAGACTAAAAGGCTGATCTTGGGATTTAAGAATCTGTATTGATAAAATGCTTATAGTTTCACATGCATTGTTAAAAAAAAACAAAAAAAAAAACACTGTATTTGTCAAATAAGTACACATGCAGACCAAAGATTCGTATTAAAAATGTTATATGAACACTTCCACAACCATGTTCTGCAGGGATTTATTGCGCTCTTTCTCTTGTCCACTTTAACTAAATTAAAAAGAGCATTGTAAACACCTACTTAGTGTTCTACTAAAAAAATAAAAGAAGCTCACACAGGTTTGATATGATATTAAATAGCATTTCCGGGATTAACGCTATCTCTTTCAGTGAGTGTGAACTGTATATTTCTGATTTTCCATCATTGACTGCTAGTTGAATATGTGTTAAATATTTATCATGTCTAGCTACAAATGTCTTGCTCTTAAGCCCACGCCGGGAGAACGGCTAGAGACATTATATACTTCCCCTCAGGTACATACACATCCCACACACACACTTCTCCACCTGTTAGTGGGTGGGTGTAGTTCAGCACACAGCAGATGGAGAACAGAGCCTCGAGCAGTCTGACAGCAGCAGACGGAGAAACCTTCTCTTCCTCCCACCTGTTTGACACTGACCTGCAAGTCACACACACACACACACTGGTTTGTGTCCATTCGTCCTCTTATGTCCAGAGCAGCAGTGTTGGGAATCTACAACAGCCCCTCCAGCTAAACCTACCATGAACACTTCCGACTCTAATGCTTTGTGCTGTTGTTCAGTCTGGTTTGAACAGCTCGTTGAAATACACAATCGGTTGCCAAGAGATCGCAGGTCTGGAATATGTCGCTGTAGCATGCAATGGTTATGTTAAACATTAAAGAAAAATAATAATGTCCAATGTAAAAAATATATATATGTATATGCTTGTCCCAACACAAATTAAGTTAACTTAATGATTTTTACAAATTTGAGTTGAACATAAAACAATTAATTTTGTTGCTTTAACTAATTTTAAATAAGTGGCGCAGTGGGTAGCACGTTCGCCTCACAGCAAGAAGGTCGCTGGTTCGAGCCTCGGCTGGGTCAGTTGGCGTTTCTGTGTGGAGTTTGCATGTTCTTCCTGTGTTTGCGTGGGTTTCCTCCGGGTGCTCCGGTTTTCCCCACAAGTCCAAAGACATGTGGTATAGGTGAATTGGGTAGGCTAAATTGTCCGTAGTGTATATGTGTGAATGAGTGTGTATGAATGTTTCCCAGTGATGGGTTGCAGCTGGAAGGGCATCCGCTGCGTAAAACATATGCTGGATAAGTTGGCGGTTCATTCCGCTGTGGCGACCCCAGATTAATAAAGGGACTAAGCCAAAAAGAAAATGAATGAATGAATGAATGAACAAGGAGCAAAAGTAATTTTTTGTGTGTTCGTATACTGTAGTAATGTATGCACACTGAAAAAAATGATTCATTGGATTTAGTTACTGCAGTATTTATTATCAGCATCTGCAAAGTTATGCATAAGTTGTGAACAAGAATGCAACCACATGCAATATTGCATTTATATTTAATGTTATTAAATGCAGTTTAATTATTTACTTTTTTTTTATACTTGGAGTACACACAAAAAATTATTCAAAGACAATTCCTTGGATTTACTTTTTTTTTTTTAAGTGGTTGTAAACTATTTATTTGGGCTGAATTCAAACAAACAAATTAAGTTGAACATTACTAAATTTAATTAGTTTGTTTAAATTCAACCCATATAAATTGTTTGCAACAATTTTGCAGAAATGGCAGCATGGTGGCTCAGTGGTTAGCACTGTCGCCTCACAGCAAGAAGGTCGCTGGTTGGAGTCTCGGCTGGGCCAGTTGGCATTTCTGTGTGTGTGTTCTCCCCCGTGTTCGTGTGGGTTTTCTCTTGGAGCTCCGGTTTCCCCCACAGTCCAAAGACATGCGGTATAGGTAAATTGAATAAACTAAATTGGCCGTAGTGTATGTGTGTGAATGTGAGAGTGTATAGGTGTTTCCCAGTACTGGGTTGCAGCTGGAAGGCCATTCGCTGTGTAAAACATATGCTGGATAACTTGGCGGTTCATTCCGCTGTGGCGACCCCTGATGAATAAAGAGACTAAGCCGAAGGAAAATGAATGAATGAATGAATTTTGCAGAAATAGTTTTTTCAGTGTATATTCATGTGTACAGTATATTCAAATAACCCTAAACTTAACCCTAACCCTACACATTTAGGGTTAGAGTTAAGTTGAGGGTTATTTGCATGTAATTATGCATAATTCATTGTAATTATTATAATAAATATGTAAAATGTGTGTAACAAGGACACCTTAAAATAATGTTTCCCTATTCAGTCATTTGTTACTCACCTTCAAATTGTTACATGTAATACCCTTGTTCATCTACAGAACACAAATGAAGATATCTGTAATGAAATCTGAGAGAGGCCCAAAAAGGTAGTAAAAACATCACTGAATAAGTTTAGTGGGTCAACCTTAAATTTACAAGGTCAAAAGTGGGGAAAAATAATACTTATCCAACCAATGTCCATTAATTATGTTAAGTAATAATATAATTATCAGTATCATACCATTTTGTGTGATGAAAGGCATAATTTCCATGCTAAAAGTTGTTTTTGTCCTAACCACTTGTAACTGGCATGTAAAATAGCTTTTTTTGATTTAGTGAGTAATTTGTATGAATTTTACAATGTCATTGTGTTTATGCGTTTATCAATGATGGTGTTCAGCGGTGAGGCATGGGGGCACAGCTCCTTTTTAAAATGATACATTTTCCGTGCCAAGGGAAGCTTCATGTGACATGACAGCCTCATTGCTGGCCCACCTGAAGGACATCACTGAACCCTCACTGGACTCTCTTCAGTTTGCCTACAGAGCAAACAGGTCTGTGGATGATGCAGTCAATATGGGACTGCATTATGTTCTGCAACACCTAGACAGACCAGGGACCTATGTGAGGATCTTGCTTGTTGACTTCAGCTCAGCTTTCAACACTATCATCCCAAAACTTCTCCTGCCCAAATTAACTCAGCTCTCCGTGCCCAACTCTGTCTGTCAGTGGATCAACAGCTTCCTAACGGACAGGCAGCAGCTGGTGAAGCTGGGAAAATTCTCATCCAGTACCCGCACAATCAGCACTGGCGCCCCCCAGGGGTGTGTCCTCTCCCCTCTGCTCTTCTCACTGTACACAAATGACTGCACCTCAAAGGACGCCTCTGTCACAATCTTGAAGTTTGCAGACGACACCACACTTATCGGCCTCATTCAGGACGGTGACGAGTCTGCTTACAGACAGGAGGTTAAGGAGCTGGCTGTCTGGTGCAGTCACAACAACCTGGAGCTGAACACGCTCAAAACAGTGGAGATGATAGTGGACTTCAGGAGAAACCCCCCTGCTCTCCCCCCACTGAGCATCATGGACAGCATTGTGGCAGCAGTGGAGTCATTCAGGTTCCTGGGCACCACCATCTCTCAGGATCTGAAGTGGGACACTCACATTGACTCCATTGTCAAAAAAGCTCAACAGAGGTTGTACTTCCTTCGTCAGCTGAGGAAGTTCAACCTTCCAAAGGAGCTGCTGAAACAGTTCTACACGTCCATCATTGAATCAGTCCTCTGCACTTCAATAACTGTCTGGTTTAGCTCAGCTACCAAATCCGACCTCCGAAGACTACGTCGAATAGTTCGGACTGCTGAGCGAATCACTGGTACAATCCTCCCTACTCTCCAAGAACTGTACTTATCCAGAGCAAGCAGAAGGGCTGCCAAAATCACTCTGGACCCCTCACACCCAGCATACTGCCTCTTTGAACTTTTACCTTCTGGTCGACGCTACAGAGCACTGTGTACCAGAACAGCCCGACACAGAAACAGTTTCTTCCCTCAGGCAATCCATCTCATGAACACTTGATGATAGTAATTATGGAACAAACATCACTACTGCTATACACTTTTTATACACAAACACTTATTTAACAACATATTTTACATGCTAATTTGCACATAACAGCTGCTGTTGTATATAGTAATATTCCTGTACATACACTTGTCAATTTGTATATTTGCATTCACTACAACTTTCATTTTTTAAATATATTTATTATCTGTTTTTTGTCCTGTCTCTGTAATTCTGTTGCACTGTAGAAGCTCTGTCACCAAAACAAATTCCTCGTATGTGTGAACATACCTGGCAATAAAGCTCTTTCTGATTCTGATTCTGATATGACCACACCTAGAACTACAGCAGAAAAGTAATATTGTTTATTGACCGTTTTCTCTTTATTTGTTTTTTTTTTTCTCTCTGTCTACTCAGTGCAGTTAAATGGTAACTCTTACCAGTTTATTAGATTTAAATATTGAAAATGTTTCTTACTGTATTTGACCTTCGTTACTGAGTATCTTAATTGTTGTTTTTTTTGCAATTATATTTTTGGTATAATAAAACCAATAAACAAATAATAATAATAAAAAAGAAAAGTAGATTATGCAACCACTAAACTAAAATATAGCAAACTATTTTATACACCTTGAAATTAATGCACATTAATTCATGATTTGATCAATACGATTTTATTTTTTATTATTAGACTTATATTTAACAATCTAAAACCCACCTATTTTTCAGACACAAAAATAGGTCAAACTTTATGATAAGGTTTCATTAGTTAATGTATTTACTAACATGAGCTAATAATGAACAATACTAGTACAGCATTTATTAATAATAGTTCAACATTTACTATTGCATTATTAAATTCCAAATTCATATCTGTTAACATTAGTTAATGCACTGTGAGTTAACATGAACTAACAACAAACAACTTTATTTTCATTCATTTTAACAACGATGAATAAATACTGTAATAAAGGTATTGGCCATTTCTGGTTCATGTTAGTAAATACATTAACATTAACTAATAGAACCTTACTGTAAAGTGAACACAAAAGAAGATAT
>CAIGQV010019088.1:1514147-1540203 GCA_903798115.1 Danio jaintianensis
TCTCTGTATTTCTATATCGAGTGTCATCTGCATTGTTTAAATAATTGGACTGAGCTTCTACAATAAACATCTATACATATATATATATATATACACACATACATACATATACACTTTTGAGTTGATACAAACAAATAATGTTTTAATGTTGAGATTACCTCTTAGCTGGTTGGTTTTGTTTTATGGCTTATAATAAATTAAAGACTCTTTCATGAGCCAAGTGAATAAATAATTGGACTGAGCTTCTACAAGAACCAAGGGTTCATACTGGCATGTCTTCCAGAGGAACTAAAGAGGTTTGTTCTCATGCAACAAGGTATGGTTGAACGTTTATGTTACTAATCAATGTATAAAAGCCAAAATTACATTTACTCGTCATGCAATTGTCTTATCAGACTTTATTAAAGTGCTTACTTCATATGGGTTTAGCTGTCGATCTCTCTACGATCGTTTTGAGGAAACGTGAAACCTTTATAGTGTAAAGTGTTACCTCCTATTTCAAAATACTTTTTACTCTCACATGAATTTAATGCTGCCTTTTTGATTTACGTCAGTAATAAGCCGTTTCATCTTCTTTTATTATAAAAAAAAAGGCTGAAAATTGAATTGTCTTTTTTTTATCTGTTCTTCCAGAGCTGTGGAGGAAGCCAGACAAGAGGAAGAGCGGAATGAAACCTACAGTCTATTTTCTTTGTCCCCTAACACTCATACGCAAACGCACCACAATTCTGTGGGAAAAGCAGAGCCAACCATTCAATTACAGAGGAAAAAATTGTTGTACTTATGATTTAATGTTTGTCCTGTATTTTCTCTGGCCTTTTCGCCTCTGCCTTTTAAGACACAGATGTTGCCCAAACATAACAATTCCTTTGTGCAGAGCTGGACATTCTTTTAATGAGAAACACACATTTCAGGCCGGAGGAAAAAGAGCTCGCTCAACTAGGAATAACAATCACCTTCTGACGGACAAGTCTAAATAACCAGGCCCTGCTGAACCTCGTCCCCTCAAACTACAATTTTGAGTCTAAAACGTGTCCCGAACAGCCAAGAATAAGAATTCGGTGCAACAGAATGGTGAAATGCCATGCGATAAAAGCGGAAACGTGAGGAGCAAAACCTCTCAGATGGTTTAAAAGAAGCATTAGTGAAGAATTAGTGAGAAACCTTGTATTATCACATCTAAATATTCATACAAAACTGTCAAAATACTCGCCCGTTTCATGTTCACACCCCATCATACATGATTTTTATTCTCGGAGGAATCGTTAAACAAAAAAAATGTCTTCAACACTGACTAGCAATTAAATGTTGTTTTATTTTTTTCTGAAATATTGCATTTTAAATTTGGATAGGTTTGCCTGACAACAGTCTTGTTGATCATTTCGTCTGGTGCTGTGTTTTGGAGGTGTGTGAAGATGGTGAAAGTGTGTGTGCGTGTTTAAATTCTCTGTCAGAGTGTTATTTTCAGATCGGCACTTCATAGTCTCCTCATTAACACTGCCTCTCCTGCATGTTGACGTACCAAACTGAATGGCTCCCTAACGTGTATTAACAAACTTTAGAAGAAAAAAAGTTGCAAATGAGGTGAGTACAGTTGAATTTTGCAGTGCAATTGGTGTGTGCGTGTGTGTGTGTGTGTGTGTGTGTGTGTGTGTGTGTGTGTGTGTGATGCATCTGAAGCACAGCTCAGTGATAAACAAACTGGTCTGGACTACACTTTGGACTGCATTGTTTAAGATTCATTATTTACTTTCTTAAAGGGATATTTCACTCAAAAATGTATTTAAATGTACTACGTACTCACCTTTAATTGGTTCTGAAACTTTGAGATTCTTTATTCTGTTGAACACAAAAGATATTTTGAAAAAAGCTGGAAACCTGTAACCATTGACTTCCACAGTATTTGTTTTTCCTACTTTGGAAGTCAAAAGTCAGGTTTCCAGCTTTTTTTGTGTGTTTAATATAACAAAGAACAAGTTTGGAATAAGTTTAGAGAGAGTAAATGATAACAGAATTTTCAGTTTTGGGTGAACCATCCCTTTAATGCACATTCCAGGACAACAATTTACGGTTTATGCTACTGTAGGGCAATATATCTTTAATTAGTTTGCAATAACTATGTTTACATCCAAAGTTCTGAATTTAAACTAGACACTAAATTTGAATATATAATATATACAGTCAAGCCCGAAATTATTCATACCCATGGCAAATTCTGACTTAGGGTTACTTTTATTAAACCAGGCTTCTCCCTGGCTTCTCTAAACACTGGCTTCTCCCAAAGGATAATAAGACGATGTACAAGAGGCATCATTGTGGAAAAAAAAATATTTCTCAGCTTTTACAACCCCAAATCAGAAAAGGTTGGGACAGTATGGAAATTGCAAATAAAAAAGGTGATTTTAATTATGATTTGGTACAAAATCGGCATCCAAGAAAGGTCTAGTCCTTTAGGAGCAAAAATGGGCCGGGGATTGCCAGTTTGCCAACAATATGTGAGAAAATTATTGAAATGTTTAAAAACAATGTTCCTCAAAGAAAGATAGGAAGACATTTGGATATTTCACCTTCAACAGTGCATAACATCATTAAAAGATTCAAGGAATCTGGAGGAATTTCAGTGCGTATAGGACAAGGGCGCAAGCCTAAGCTAAACTACCATGATCTCCGATCCCTCAGGCTGCATCAAGAATCGTCATTCATCTATAAGCAATATCACCACCATGGGCTCAGGACTACTTTGGCAAACCTTTGTCAAGTACCACAATATGCTGAAAAATATATAGAGATTTTGGAGCACAATATGCTACCTTCTTTTCCAGGGACCCCCATGCATATTTCAACAAGACAATGCAAAACCACATTCTGCACACATTACAAAGTCCTGGCTGTGGAGGAAGAGGATACAGATACTTGACTGGCCTGTCTGCAGTCCCGACCTGTCTCTAACAGAGAATGTGTGGCGCATTTTGAAGCGCAAAATGCAACAATGAAGACCCCGTACTGTTGCCCACCTTAAGACTTGTTTGCAGGAAGAACGGGACAAAATTACACCTGAAACACTTCACATGAGGAACACATTAAATAATGTTTGTTGTATTGTCTGCAATGAAATACAATTCAAAGTAAATTTAGAAATTACTACTTTTTTATTTGAATTTACCATACTGTCACAACTTTCTCTGATTTGGGGTTATAGAATTTTATATATTTTATATACATTATATATATATATGGGTTAAATTGGGTCATATTTAATTTTATTTTCAAAAATTAACCCAGCAGTTGGTCCGTATTATACCCAGAATTGGGTTGAAATAACCCAGCATTTTTTATAGTGTATAAGACTGGTTTGTGGTCCAGGAACAAATATCATTATAAAAACTTGGAAATACTGCAATAATTTAATCTTATTGCTTACATTGATTTGCTTTTCAATGTCTTTGCTTGTTTTTGGTTCTTCTGCTGTTAATATATTCAAAATTCTTTGGAGAAATTATTTGAATCTGGAATTTAACCAAGTCTGCAAATAATTGCACACCTTTCTTAGAACATACATCCACCAATCAGCATCAAGCTTTCAACATCCTCACAGAACGCTATAATTAAAAATAAATACTTCATACTGTAACTTCCAGATCAAAATGGCTTGCGTCTTTCCCAAACCCACTGTGGGTTACTCAAACCTACAATTTTCACCTCACACTGGAAAATCTATTACGAAATACCTTGATACCTCACATTAATCTGCAACTTTTATTCACTCTATTAAAAGCTGAATGAAGCTTTATGAAACGCATCAATGGAATAAGAGTTAGAGAGTAAATATTGTTCTCCTCCATGTGAACGGGGAAGAGCGTAGGTGGATGTAGCTTGTTTTACAATGGGTTTTTTTTTATTGGCACTGACTCATGGCGTAACGCTGCCAGGGCATAACACCTGTTAAATGCTTACCAGGTGCAGAACCAGGCCTCTGTTGTTTTCAATTGGTTACTAAGATTCTACTGCTTACACAATGAATCTAAATGATTAATTTTTCTTATTAACGACAGCTGCTGTCATTTCAACATCAAGATAGTATGTTCGTATTAAAAAAGCCAGCTGTGAGCTCTCAATTGTCTGATCATTCATCACGAAACAATAAAACCCATGGGTTCTTTACCTAAAATGGCAATAGCAGAGTTGAGGATATTTTTCATATATATGATATTGCCGGCAGAACCATGTAAGACGACAGGGCTTGAGAAATGACAGACCTAAACATCTCAGACACCTCACATCTACTTCCAAAACCGCTTGATTTCTCTTTCATATGCACCCACAGAAAAGCCACTTCCAGCCACTAATAACATATTACATGGCAATTTAATATTCTGGGGTTTTAGAAACCATTATGGTACTGCTCATGTTATACTTTCATAACTAAAAACGTGAAATAACAGGAATATTTTCACAGCGAGTGAAAGAATGAGACAGGGTTATTACAGTCAACTAAAATCAAAACTGTTAATGTTAACTGGAAAAATAAAATGTAAATGCAAAGGACATATGTTTAATATCTGTTAACTTGTTGAACTAAAACCAAAATAAATTAAATATATTTAATTTAATTAATAAATGTAATTCAATTTGTTACATTTATTTATAAAAAATACTAAATTGAGCTTTAATTAAAATGAAAACTAAACAAAAAATAAAAACATTAGTAATAAAAACTCAGTAATGATAAAATAAAATGATGGGTGCCAAACTGAATTATCATTATGAACTATTTTGTTAGCTGAAAAATCTTGGGGATTAAAATGCCTTGGGAATTAACTGCAAGTTTAAGCTGATGTGCCAAAATTACTAAAGAGAAACAAATAACTAAAGCTAAACTATATGCTATTTTTTTTTAACAAAGTTAGATATATGAATAAATAAATAATAATAAAAGAAAGAAATATAAAATCATCAGTTTCATAAACATGTCTATGAGTAGCAGAATATATGATTAATATGTGCAAATGAAAACCACAATTTTAAATACGAAACCTTTTCCCACCACTTAAATGTTAATTTCCATTTACCCTGAGCTTAATGGATAAAAAAAAAAATAGTGCATCTTAAAAAAGTAGGAATATAAATCTGATTAAATCTAAATCAAAAACATCTACAATCAAAAACATTATTAAAAACGTTACCAAAATCTATAAGAGTAT
Organism: Danio jaintianensis; assembly: GCA_903798115.1. Taxonomy (NCBI): domain Eukaryota; kingdom Metazoa; phylum Chordata; class Actinopteri; order Cypriniformes; family Danionidae; genus Danio; species Danio jaintianensis. The sequence continues at coordinate 1,519,349 of CAIGQV010019088.1, forward strand.
TTAATGTAGTAGTAATAGTAAAAACAGGAAAACTTTCCGAATATTTATTGAGTGAACATTTACTCACCCTCATGTTGTATGAAGCATATGTAACTTTCGATCTTTCAGTGAACACAAAAGGAATGAACACACAATTATAGATGGCATCATAAAGACTAATTTAAGCGTTTTATTTACAATTTTTGGGACTTGGCAGCTTCTGTCATCGTTCATTTCGATTCATACTTTCGATCAAAAAAAAAAAAAAGAAAAAAAAGAGGTCAATGTTCTTCAAACACTGCTTCACGAAAAAGGCACAAAAGTAGGGTGAGAAAGTAACGTTACTGGCAGAGATGAATTCGTAAAGTGTCTGTCTATGAAGTAACTGGAAACTCCACCTGGGTCTGCCCTGCATCTGCTGCCGAGCCAAAAACTGAGATCAGCGAGAGTTCAGGGGCAGTCTTCGGGTTGTATGAGGACACTGAGAGAGCAAAAGCTGGAGAAGAACCTGTGCTTTAATGCAGAACAGACCTGGTTTTGCTTCTACTTACTGTTAACAGACAAATCACAGCGTCCGACCGCAGAGAAGAGGAGGCCTGGAGGTTCACGAGAGACGTGGTCTGGATAATGAGGCCCTGTGGTTCTTCAAATAGGAGTAGATCAAGTCAGTGATCTCAAAAAGATGGCAAAATTAAATGTCACTGAAATCCAGGCAATGACAAGGTAAATGCTGGAATGTTTTTAATATTTCAGCTCAAATAAGCGATCGTTTCCGTCTCCTCGTCTTGTGGTCCTCGCATTACCTGAATGACTGCAGCGCCATCTTGTGGATTGATCGAATCTTTCCTCACTTTAGGTTTGGGAGCTAAAAATGAGGTAAAGCATCAGTTTCATAAACATATCAATTAATAGAATATATGATTATTGACATACCAGTTTAACACACATATTAACCTTATTGTTACGTTCATATTTGTTGCACATGATTAATACAGTGCCTATAGAAAATAATCAAACCACTTTGAAATAATGACTTTATTTGTCACGAAGCCTGAAATCAAATCACATTCCAAATAACTTTTCCAGCTTTTGAAATGTTTTTTGTAGCCTTCTCCTAAGCTGTGCCTTTCTACAACTTTTTTAAGGTCTTTTGAAAGCAGGGTGTATTGTGAGTAAAGGTATAGGTTTTCACAGGGTCTGATGATTTTCTATAGGCACTGTATGTGCAAATGATAACTATAATTTAAAATAAAACCTTTTCCACCTATTAAATGTTCATTTACTTTTATCCTGAGCTTAATGAATAAATAAAATCATAAAAATTAGTGTATCATTAATTCTTACATCTAAAAAAGTAGGAATGTGCATAAAACAAATTAAAATACAGCATTAATAGTAGAACTTCTTAATTTAAACCAAAAATGTATGGCCTATACATGTTATTTAAACAATTGACCTCAAACATCACATGGGTACATCACAAAGATTAAAAAAATAATTAAAAATACATTTCTGAAAATATATTACGTAATTAGTAAAAGTCATGAAATATCAGGATAAAAAAAACTTTATTATAATATATGTTTTGCTCTATTTAAAGAAATGTGGTTATATAGACCCCAAAACTAACACGAGGTTAAGCGTTTATTACTATAATGTCACAAATAAATGCACTAAATTTTTTTTAAACAAGAATCAAATGATTACGAACAAAATAAATACAACTTAATATAAAAAAAATGTAAATGTTCTTTATATAAATTTTATTTAATGTTTTTCTTGGATCAAAATACATATTTAAAGGTTTGTATTGATAAAAATCTACCATAACAAAAAAATGACATTGTTGGTGCTTCTTAACCATTTAGCAAATATCCATGAGTCAGTCTAGTATGACATTTGATACCTCCTTGTATGTACTTGTTCATGTCTTGATTTAAAAAGGTCGTAAAAGATTTATTTCAAATAAGAAGAAGATTTATTTCAAATAATTAATAGTACTAATTCTGTTTGCCATTTCTTTAATATATATTGGCAGATTAAGGGCTTTGTGGCCACAGGGGGGTATTTGGCATTCACCAAAACTTTCGGCTTTCAGCAACACCGCTAAATCAGAAAATAATGTTGTAATTGAGTCTCTGTAACTGATGTGCTTTGATTAATATAATCAACGATTATTGGATCATTTTGTGTTTATAGATACCAGTGTTTGCATCAGGACATGTCAATGAAAATATTAATAGGCACATACAGTTTGCAATAAAAATATTTCCTGCTTACCGTTTGGGTTTTCTTGTTTATAAAAAGTCTTGAGCATTTCAACAGCTTCTTCCGCTCTATAGCCTGCAATGCACTGTAATAAGCAAATAAGCATGTGCTACAGTGAAAATATGCAATGCGGTCTGGACTAAAATCTGGGGAATGTGGAAGTTTCGACAAGAAAAATATTCTATCCACAGTGAATGAAAGGGGAAAGGGGAAATGCAGAATTTAAGGAGCTGGCTTTCTTTTTTAGATCTCATCACAAGCTGGAATTTAAACTGAACTGGACAGGATTTGGAGGGAATTATTTTACCTTAAATGAAGTTCCAGTATGTGGTAAATGATCTGATGAGACGTCCAATACAGAGCCACAGCCTCCGAACCGCTCATTTTTACACCCATAAACAACAAAAGGTATGCCTGTGTAACTGTTAAGGTGTCCTTTTAGTGATTGTATAATTGATTTAGTTAGACAAAAAAATGTGGGTAAACAAAAAACATGAAATGTCTTCCATTTTCTATTATTTGTTTATTTGAATTCATATAAAATGTAAATACTCATTTATATTTATTCATAAAAATTTGATCAAGTCTTCAAGTAATAAAAATGAAAATAAATGCTGTTCTTGTAAACGTTATTAATCAGAGAATTATGAAAAAAATACAAATATTCCACTAAAATAAGCAGCACAACTGTTCTCAACATTAGCAATACAAAAATTATTTTGAGCACCAAATAAGCAAATTAGAATGATTTCTGAAAGATAATGAGACTGAAGTAATATTCATGAATAAATACATTTTAAAATATACTAAAATAGAAAACACACTGAATTAAATTTAGTAATGTTCAACTTAATTTGTTTGTTTAAATTCAGCCCATATAAATTGTTTGCAACAACTTAACTTAAACATTCTTTAGTAAATCCAATGAATATTTTTTTCAGTGCAGTTATATAAAATTAGAATATTTCACAATTTTACTGTGCTTTTAATAAAATAAATGAACCCTTGCTGAGCATAAGAGAATTTGAAAAACACTACAAATCATTTTAGACAATACTACAAAATGTAATAACTTAAACACTAGTGCATGTTTAATTTTATTAACCAATAGTGAAGTGGCTTGAAGGATACGAAGCAGGCGCAGAGCAGCTGCACACATGATACACGGCTCCACTGTCACATAAAGTACGGTCTGTTCACACACCTCCTTCCAGTCCTTCTCTCTGAAACGACACCAATCCAGCACTTGATCCAGTGCCACCATTTCCGCATGCCGAGTAGCCTTGGGCAAAGGAGGCACAGACGACAGGTTGTTTCATCGTTTCCAAAGATTTTCTGTGCTCTACTAGAAAGAATCATTAATCAAAGTCTAAACATGACTCTAATATATGGGTCAACTGCAAATAAGGATGTCTGAGGAAAAAAATAATTAGTTCATGATGAACCAAGGCTAAACTCTTAGAAAAGTACATTACAAAGGCCTCCAACATTTGAATTGTTCAAACAACTTTTGAGTGAAACATTACAATTAGAACAATATACTTATTACTTAAGAAATAAGACTGATGCCTTTAGGAGAATATGGATGCCTCTCATAGACCTCTGAGCTTTTGGCCACTCCAGATGTACTTAAAAGTATATCATTGAACCATCATTGAATCAGTCCTCTGCACTTCAATAACTGTCTGGTTTAGCTCAGCTACCAAATCCGACCTCCGAAGACTACGTCGAATAGTTCGGACTGCTGAGCGAATCACTGGTACAATCCTCCCTACTCTCCAAGAACTGTACTTATCCAGAGCAAGCAGAAGGGCTGCCAAAATCACTCTGGACCCCTCACACCCAGCACACTGCCTCTTTGAACTTTTACCTTCTGGTCGACGCTACAGAGCACTGTGTACCAGAACAGCCCGACACAGAAACAGTTTCTTCCCTCAGGCAATCCATCTCATGAACACTTGATGATAGTAATTATGGAACAAACATCACTACTGCTATACACTTTTTATACACAAACACTTATTTAACAACATATTTTACATGCTAATTTGCACATAACAGCTGCTGTTGTATATAGTAATATTCCTGTACATACACTTGTCAATTTGTATATTTGCATTCACTACAACTTTCATTTTTTAAATATATTTATTATCTGTTTTTTGTCCTGTCTCTGTAATTCTGTTGCACTGTAGAAGCTCTGTCACCAAAACAAATTCCTCGTATGTGTGAACATACCTGGCAATAAAGCTCTTTCTGATTCTGATTCTGATATGACCACACCTAGAACTACAGCAGAAAAGTAATATTGTTTATTGACCGTTTTCTCTTTATTTGTTTTTTTTTTCTCTCTGTCTACTCAGTGCAGTTAAATGGTAACTCTTACCAGTTTATTAGATTTAAATATTGAAAATGTTTCTTACTGTATTTGACCTTCGTTACTGAGTATCTTAATTGTTGTTTTTTTTGCAATTATATTTTTGGTATAATAAAACCAATAAACAAATAATAATAATAAAAAAGAAAAGTAGATTATGCAACCACTAAACTAAAATATAGCAAACTATTTTATACACCTTGAAATTAATGCACATTAATTCATGATTTGATCAATACGATTTTATTTTTTATTATTAGACTTATATTTAACAATCTAAAACCCACCTATTTTTCAGACACAAAAATAGGTCAAACTTTATGATAAGGTTTCATTAGTTAATGTATTTACTAACATGAGCTAATAATGAACAATACTAGTACAGCATTTATTAATAATAGTTCAACATTTACTATTGCATTATTAAATTCCAAATTCATATCTGTTAACATTAGTTAATGCACTGTGAGTTAACATGAACTAACAACAAACAACTTTATTTTCATTCATTTTAACAACGATGAATAAATACTGTAATAAAGGTATTGGCCATTTCTGGTTCATGTTAGTAAATACATTAACATTAACTAATAGAACCTTACTGTAAAGTGAACACAAAAGAAGATATTTTGAAGAATGTTGGGAACCGGTAACCATTGACATCAATAGTAGGAAAACAAACACTACGGACGTCAATGGTTACCAATTTCCAACATTCTTCAACATATCTTCTTTTGTGTTCAACAGAACAAACAAATATTGTGGTAAAGTTGGATTTATATTCACACATTCAGATTTTCTCCTTAATATAATTTCAGAAAAGTATTGTTTGCAAATTCTAAATAGGGAAATCATATTAGCAGCCAATGACTATCAAAGTACAGCATTGTTCACAGTAAATAGTACTAATGTTGTTTTGACATAAAAAGAAAAAAAATAATAACTTAAATTGGTTTGGAACAAGTCAATGGTGAGTGAACGATGACAGAATTGAATTTTTTTTGGTGAATTTAGTGAACTATCCCTTTAAAATCTGAAACCGATTTAATTGAATTAATGTCTGGGTTAACCACTATGCTTATGCATTTCTGATTAACCTAATACTAAAAAATCTGAAAATGATGTTTGATTAATTATAATCTATAGATACAAACTGAAGAACAGTTATTGTGTTTTTGGTAAGTGCTTTTGGCTTACAATTTCAATAACCATAAGTGCATTTTGAAATTGTATATATTCTACAATCAGGGTTATTTTTAATCCACTTACATTTTTGGTTTCATTCACCTCATTTCTTCCTTTACCAATAATCTCATGGTTGTAAACCATTAAACAGCCAACAGGAACCTCACCGTTTTCAAGAGCTTCAACTGCCTGTAAAAGAAATGAATGTGTTTACTATTTTCTCAGGACTATCCTAAATGCACCACATAATTTCACAAAGACTGTGGAAATGACAGTTGCCATGGTAAATACTGATAAAGAAACATTAAGGGTAAGGTAAAGTTAGTTTTATATTCGCACATTCGTTTAGTGCCAATTTGTGAGACGGTCCCTATTAGGCATGGGCCGGTATAAGATTCTGACGGTATGATAACCTTGGATAAAAACATCACGGTTTCACTGTATTCTTTTTAAATGTCTGGGTAAAAAAAAAACAAAGACTTTTTTCCCTTTTAAACACAATATATTTTATTTTGAGAAACATTTTAAATATTTTGGAACAGTAAACATATCAAGCTAAATAATGTCTTCATTTATTTTTTTACAATTTAAAATGACATCTTTGGATATATTTTCTGCTGGAGATACTGTTGTCCTAAAAAACTAAAAAGTAAATAAAAAATCTTACACATACCTTGTCTTTATCTTATACATACCTATTGCAGAAAATTTTAAAACCTTGACTTTTCCAAACCATGGTATACCTTGAAAACGGTTATCATCCCATGCCTATATTGTCCCTATATTGCTTACCATAGTACTTTTCCTATTCAGTGTGAAATCTCATGTAAGAATGATTTCAGAACAACATTATCACTATTTAATTGAATGAGCACTGTACTTTGACAGTCATTGGCTAATAATATGATTTTCCTATTTAGAATTTGCAAATAATACTTTTCTGAAATTATATTATTAAGGAAAAAGTCAGAATGTGCTAACATAAAACCAACTTCCAACCTCAATAAAATAAACATTAAACACCAAAGAAGCTTTACCATATCAAACGCCTTTGCCATCCATGTTTGTACCTCACTATCTGACGGCTGCAGAAAATCATTCGTCTCGGCATCAACACTGACTTCTTGCATCTCTCGGTCAGTGTCATCAACAAACGTGCAAGCGTACAAATAAAGTTCGCACAAATAAAAATAAAAAACAGTAGCGTTTTCCCTGCACGTGTTTACGGAGGACTGTAATAACTGATGGACCTTCCAGGGCGGCGGACAGCCCGAATAATCGATCGATCGACTCTATCTGTTATCTGCAGTTCGCCTGTCTGCAGCTAACATGAGAACTTATTGCCCTGTAGCATTGTGCTAGCTAGTGAGTTACGTCTAAACCAGCTCTTGCATCTGTTATTTCTTTTTTATTTCGGTGTCAAGTCTGTTTTAAAATGTTAAGTTCTACATGGAATTTCATCAAACGCCATAAGAGGAAATTCATCTTCACTGGGGTGTTTGTTGGAGGTAACTAACGTGGGCAACTAAACCACTTCCATGCTTACATATCAGTGACTGTAAACTAGCTGTAACTATTTCTTGTTTTTAATAAAATACTTGTAGCTATAATATGTTAATATAACGTGATGTGTAGTTTAGTGTGTTATTACAGTGTTGACAACCATTATATCTTATTTCCACATTCAGCTCTTCAATCTCAGTTCACCTGTCACCTAGTTTTTCCTATTGGCATAGTCAAATCAAAGTCGAAATGGACTTTACCCTGGTATTTTTAGTCAACAGAAAGGCTTTATTTAACTGACTAGTTCTTCAATACAGCATATAACATGGATGTTATACTATATTGTAATGTATTTTCAAACTTTATTTCCAGGTGTTTATCTGCTTGGTAAATATGCACAGAGAAAAATTCAGGAGATGCAGGAGCGAGAGGCAGCTGAGTACATTGCTCAAGCTCGGAGACAGTTTCATTTTGAAAGCAACCAGAGGACATGTAACATGACAGGTAAACTAAATACCGTGATAAGTGATTTTATGTTGTTATAATAATTTGTGATGTTTGTCATTTTTTTGTTTGCTTGTTTTTTGTAGTGTTATCAATGCTCCCCACTCTCCGAGAGGCAATCATCCATCACCTGAACTCAGAGAGTCTCACTGCTTTGCTGAAGACTAAGTGAGTTATATGTGTGTGTGTTATAGATGCTTATCTACATTATAAACGTAAAAGAATATAAATGACGCAAGTGATCATGTCTTTCTATACAGGCCAGCGAATAAACTTGAAATCTGGGAGGATCTAAAGATTATAAGTGAGATTATTTCTAATTTTTATGTAGTTTGTCATATATTGTTTTTTATTGAGTATAAATATTTTGTAAATAGCAATTCAATATAGAAATTCAATTGAATTCAGTGGGGGGTTTTTTATGAACAGTAAATTTACTGTAAAAATGTTGACATTGTAATTCATTCACTCTTTTTAAAATGTAATAATAGATATTTTTTTTATTCTATAGACTTTCGTTCTTTTTAGCATTCTCAATCAAAAAATCTTAAAAATAATAAATAACTTTTTTACAAAGAAATTGAATATCAGAGTGAGCTAAATTGTCAATTGTATTCAAGTAGTAAACAGTAGTAATAATTGAAACTTTTTTTTAAAAAAGTACAATGTAACAAATACTGCTGACATCATGTGGGTTATTTAAAAAAAACTGTTTAGTTTTAGTTTAGTAATAGTTACAATAGCATTGTCTTGGCTCAATTCTAGTATGAAACACCCACTATTGACAATCAGAATAATTCACACCCTACAATTCTGGGAATCTTCTGTTTTATGTCACATTCAAGAATTAAAATGGGTTATTACCAGAAATCCTGCTGAAATCTCAACCATGCTTTTTTAAACACTTTTTTAAGCTTCATTTGCACAAACAATTCCAGGAGGATAGGTTCTATTATTGTTTTCAAATAATGATCTAAAAGGTATTCATACTCTCATCTTTTACAAGTTTTACAAGTATTTTTTTCCCCCAGTTGTGCAAAATTATTTGTAACAACTTGTAACAGCAACCTTGCATTTATTTTTAGACCACTACGCATTTCTACTTTTGACACTAAAAATAGCCAAGATTAGGTCTAAGTTTTGTGGTTTTAACAACACCAAGACTAAAGTCAAATAATTATGACATTTCTAAATCACGTCTTCTAGTAATGCTGCTCCATTCTCTTTCTCTGCATCCAGGTTTTACCCGCAGCATTGTAGCCGTTTACAGCACTTGCATGCTGGTTGTGTTACTCAGAGTTCAGCTCAACATAATCGGTGGATATCTGTACCTGGATAACTCTGTGACGAAAAATGGATTGGTATGTCAGCTTTTTTTTTAACGGCACAGCAATCTGATTTTATCACTTTGAAGCACATAAATATTTTAATTTCTCATACTGCAATTTTAGACCCCCTTGGCACCGCCTGATGTTCAACAACAGTATCTTTCCAGTATCCAACATCTTCTTGGAGAAGGTGAGGACAATGTCAGATCTGTATAAGAGCGTATAATCTGTATTACAGTTTAATCCTCTGTTTGTGAGCTCATATAGCTGACGCTGATGTTCATTTTGTGTTTTTTTTTTAGGGCTCATGGAACTGATAACTGTGGTGAAGAAAGCTGTTCAGGAAGTTTTTGGACCGTATGTTGAGTGATTGATTTGAGGAATTAATTAGAATCTACTCTATTGGCGAGTACAGCTAACGTGTGGTGACAGTATTGTATATTTATCAAGAGAGCAAATTATTGTCCATGTCTCCTCAGGATGTCTCTGAAGCAGAGTTTGTCTCTACAAGATCTGGAGCAACAGTTGACTCAGATCAGACAATTAGTGGAGGACGACTGTGCTTCCTCTAAACATAAAAGCCTTTCCTGGTACATGATGCCTGATGAAGAGAACACACTTGCCTCACAGGTAAATATATGATTTGGGCATAACTTCTTTTACATATATAATGCCTTTTATTTAGTTTCTGGATCAAATCTGTTCAATTTTGTAATCCATGTAAAATAAAGAATAAAATTAATTTAATATATACAGGAAGCATATCAAATACAAGTAAGGTGTCTACTTTATTGGTGTCTACTTTTATTGTTTCAAATATTTTTTGTGAAACTAAAATGTCATTGGATGAAATAATATTCCATTGTCATTCAGCATAACAGATGTATTTATCAGTCCCTCCAGGATTTTGCAGTGACAATTTTTTTATTTATATATTTATCTGCATCCTAAAATTAATGGTGTGATTGCGATTCGTAAAAACCTGAAGCATCATTTACTTCAAGTTTTGTGTTTTGCTGTGAAAATACACAAAAATAATTAATTTTTTATAACATTTATTTTTCTTCTTCGATCTCAAGAACCACTGGAGTCTCAAAATCCTGGAGAGACTGATTTATGTAAAAATAAAATGATATAATTGTTCTGACCTGTATTTATTAAAACATATAAAAGTATACATACTGACAAATGGGTAAAGCATACTTGTTTGATTTGATAGTAGCAAATATAATTTTTAAAATTATAACTACAATTTTGTGGCTAGATAAACCATTATTGATTACAATGTATAATATATATTATAATAATTATAATATATTAATTGAGCATGAAATTGGCACGTTTGTGTAATTTCTAAAGAATCGTGTGACACTGAAAACTGTATTGATGCTGAAATGTTTCTCTGTTTATTTATTTCTGTATAATGACATTTTTTCTAGGCCTGTGGTCTCACAGAGAATGATGTCACAACAATAAAGCTACTAAATGAAACCAGAGATATGCTCGAAAGGTGAGGAAAATCATGGAACCCATATAATACTAAATCTAGAACTATAAAATCTAAATTAAAACTACACTCTAAAAAAATTATGTTTGTTGCTTGTTCAAACTACTTTTTTAAAATGAGATAAAACAACACAGTTTGAGTTTTTTGGGACAACTTCATTGTTTTATGTTCAAAACGAATAAGTTAACTTAATTCCTTCACGTTGTCCCAACACAAATCGATTGTGTGGAACCCAGCATTTTTTACAGTGTAGTTTTTTTTGCACTGAACACTGTACAAGAAAAATTCTTCTAAATTCCAACAACATTTATGATAAAAAGCTAAGGAGGTTGCACTAATCAGAGATCACTTCAACAATCTTTTGAGCACTATCAGGTACTAATTGCTCCACAACTTCTACTTTTTTTCCAGTCCAGACTTCAATATTGTTCTCCACACTTGCTTGAATCGAGGATTTGTTCGATTTCTAGACAACATGGCAGAGTTTTTCCGACCCCCACAGAGAGACTCCACTCCTTCCAGCACACCTGACCAGTCAGTGGACATGCTTTTCATTGCATTAAGAAAAACGACTGAATGGATATGATTAATAATAATTATTGGGGCACTTAAAGGGTTAATTTACAAAGGTCTCAGGGAACAACATGAGCTTGAGTAATTAAAAATGTAAAAATATAAATGTAATTCTGGCTTTTAATCTCACAGTTCTGGATTGTGAGAAAAAAACATCTGAATTCGTAACTTTTCGTATTGTAATAAGTTCAAGCTTTAATTGTGCCGTGCAGAATTTACGTCTCACAATTTTATTGTTTATCATTTCAATTTTAAGTTCACACAGTCTCACATTTCTGAAATCTGAATTTGCATCTCTCAGTTTTGACCTTTTTTAAAAAAAAAATTATTTTACACAGATCAGATTTTTTCTTTAAGAATTCTGAAATTACATCTCACATATCTGACATTTTCCCTTAAAGGGATAGGTCAGCCAATAATTCTGTCATTATTTACTCACTTTTTACCAAACCTGTTTGAGATTTTTTGCTCTGTTGAACACACAAAAAACATATTTTGAAGAAAGTTACCAGTTAGTTTGTGTTCAACAGAAGAAAGAAACTCAGAGGTTGGAAACCATTTGAGGATGAGTAAATGGTGAGTAACTTTTTGGGTGAATGTTTTTGGGTGAACTATCACTTTAAGATTTCTGAATTTAGGTCTCATACTTCTAACTTTTTTCCTTTTAGAAATCAGAATTTAAAATTTTTTTAAACTTTTTTTCAAAAATTTACATCTCACATTTTTAACTTTTTTTCCTTATGAATTCTGAATTTACATCTCACATTTCTGACTTTTTCCTAAAGCATTCAGAAATGTCATCTCACATTTCTGAAATTTTCCTGAAGAATTCTTTATTTTGCATCTCACATTTCTGACTTTTTTTTAAATTCTTAGTTTACATCTCACATTTTTTAACTTTTTTTTTTCTTTAAGAATTCTGAATTTGCACAGTTTTCTCTACATTTTGGGTTCGCATGTTAACAATTAATTTATTAATCTAAATCAGAACTGTTTTTTTATCCCTCCAGACTATCGCATGTAAGCCTCCCACTAGCCAAAATCATTCCCATCATCAACGGACAGATCCATTCAATATGCAGTGAAATTCCAAGCCACTTTGTTCAGGTGAGAACCTTCATATCCACCGACTCTTTCCACATAAATCATATAAAAGCTTCCCATACACGACTTGTTCCTTCTTTTGTGCATTTCAGGATCTCCTGTTGATAGACCAGGTAAAAGAGTTTGCCGCCAACGTATACGAAACCTTCAGCACCCCTCAGGAACTTCAGAAGTGAACAAAACATAAAAGCAAAACTTCTACAGATCTCTCATGCCGTACAGCACAGAATTGCTCTCCTCACACGCCAGAAAATCAACCTGGAGAAAAAAAAAACTTGAATCAAGTTCTAAGTGTGTGTTAAAGGAGTTCACTGTTGTTAGTAGGCATCCAGTTTGGAGTAGCTTTAACTGACCCCCTCTGTATGCTGTGATCCTCTTAACATTGTCCAGGGCATGCCAAGGTTTTTAGTCTATAATAAACTGTAGCACATTATTTATTTATATTTTAATAAACAAACCCCTGTAGCATAACATTGTCATTAATATCACAAATAAAAAGGAAAAAAAACTGAATTCACTGGACTGAATTTTGACACGTTCACATCTGCAGTATGGACTTCAATGGGTGAATGGGAGAACCAAAACTCACTTTTGCACCAGTAAACAGCACATGATGTTTAGCACTACTGCTAAGCAAACGGATATTTGGGAGCATTTTCGTTTGTATCGACTTTCATTTTGGATAGCTCTACTACTAACTGATGGGAATAGTTTAGCAAAATCGTACAGTTCGTAGTATGCTATTCTTTTTTTTTGTAAAATGACTCATGAATGTTAATAAATAATAATGTGAGTAATATTATTGGAACTATTCATTAAAAGGAAACATTGTTTGACTATAGTGCATGTTGTTTTGGCTTTTATAAAAGTTTATACTTTATTTTAAACTGATGTTGCATCTTCTGTAAGTATACAGTACAGGTCAAAATTTGAAAATATTAAGATAAGTTAATGTTTACGAAAGAAATCCTGCTTCTGCTTACCAAGGCTGCGTTTTTTTTGTTTTTTGTTTTCTTATCAAAATACATTACATTTTCAAATGTTATTTATATTCAAAATAACGTTAGGCGTGTGAATATAATAAAAAATGTGATGTATTTTCAAATATTTGACATAATTCCTAGTCACACGATTCTTTGGCAGTCTTTTTACTGTGCGACAAACATTTCTGATTGTTATTGAACTAAGGCAAAGTGGCAAAGACAGATCCATAATAATACAAAAGATTTGATTTTAAATAACTGCTGTTATTGTGAACATTTTGAAATCCTTGAAGAATCCCGAAAAGTAACACGTATTACAGTTTCCACAATATAAAGCAGAAAAAACAAAAATCGGCATATTAAAATGACTTCTGAAGAATTCTGTAACTCTGAAGGCTGCTGTAATGATTTTATTTTATTATATATTGACTTTTTTTTGCATCCACATGGCCTTTGTATTTTTTTTTTGTTTTTTTATTGTCAAACTTGTACATTAACAGGGAAATATGACATCTCTCAATTGTAAATGTCACATACAGAGGAAAAATAATAATAACAGGAAAATAAACCAAAAAATGTGGGCTTGCATGAATGGGTTTACATGAATTTAAGCTATTACACAATGGAGGAAAAAAATCTAATCAACAAGGGTTTATGTGTCCTAAAAAAGGTTGTCATGATGTATCAAAATTTTTGTGCTTTTCTTATTTTTAGTAAGTTTAAGTGGAAACGAGAGAGTCAAATTCACCAAGAAAAATAGGCATTCAGTATAAAAAATTAACAATGTATTCAAGAGATACATTAACATTACAATAACATCTTTGAGGACAAAAGTGCATGTGTGTCAAATTTTTTTACTTAAAAACATGGGAACTTAACTCAATCCAAAAATGTTTTGTTACGCCACATTCAAAAAACAAATGGGGTTTTCTTCAACAAATCCACAGAATGAACAAGACGCATCAACATCAGCATGTTTAGATAAAGATAAATTGACGGTAAATTTTGTGCAAAATTTTGTAATGAGTCTCCTTAACCTTATTTGGCATACAAAAGTTACTTGGCCAAAGCCAGGCCTTTCTCCAGCTTACATTTCATATATTATATATTGACAATATTGAGGACAGTCATTTTAAATTGTTATGATATTTCACAATGTACAGCTGTTTCCAACCAGTAGGCTACTGAACATGTATTGACTTATATAGGGCTATAGTTAATTGAATGTAATTATCATAATTCATTGCTATTATTGAGCATAATATAATTATTATAACGTGTAGCAGGTACAATGTAAAAGAGTAGAGAAAATCTCCTGGTTTCCTCTAGAGGGCGGTAAATATTTGTAATTGGGTCATGTTCTAATAATAAACGAAACAGTTCGAGTACAGAAATAAAATCAGGAAGAACATAAGTAATATCTGACAGAAAAAGACGCTACAAACATGAGGAAAGCGTATGACGACTGCTCTTGCACAAATCAACACCCTTTTAACGCAACTTCCTTACAAAGCCTTTAAAAACCTGTCGCTTCAGCATCTTCAAATGAGTTTATGTTGCGATTTACGTAATGTAACGTAGGAGAATCAATTCCCAAACAATAATTAATTGTTCACACCATGACCTGCATAATCTTTTGAATCTATTTGTAACATTTGACAATGATACATGAAAAAAAAAATACTATAGTAGAGTAGGCCTACTTAATTAATCTGTTGTGGTAATCCTATCGTTGCTATGCTAACAACTACAACAATTTAATTAATCTGTTGTGCTAATCCTATAGTAATAGTTGCTATGCTAATACAACAAATATGGCAATAAACTTACCCAATACTGTGCACTGTTTTCTACAAATAGGGTATATTATACTACAATACACCACACTGTAGTAAAAGCTAAAGTATAGCTTACTACAGTATTTATTACAGTTTATGAGTTTACTTTTGTTAATATTACAGTATGCTGCAGTTGATTAACAAAGTGGTGGAAATACTGTAACATACACTATAAAACACTTTACTAGTATGGTTAAAAGTAGTATTTACTATAAATTACTGTATTATTTTATAATTAAAAATGTCAAGAATTCAAAAGATTAAGATGGTAAAATATTTTAATGTTTTTGAAAATAAAACAATTATTATTTTGATCAATTGTCATTTTCTGATAAAGTTCTTAATGCCTAATGATTATATTTATTAAAAATTTTGAAGAAATGTTATACTAAATCCCATACAATGTATTTTAGACTTGTTTTTTGTTGCAGAGTGAGTATTCTAATAATGTAGATTCACACATTGTTAAAACAGCAATTACAATATTATTGTAGATGATAAATATTTATTTGCAAAACATTCTGTGGAACACAGCAGAAAATCGGATATTTCACTATTGACAAAATCCCAGAGACGTTTCCACAGAAGAAATAGTCAAACAGGTTCACAATGACACGAGGCCAAGGAAATGAAGCCGTTTATAAGCTTTAGTAACTAAATAGTTCCTTTAGTTACTTAACATTTCAGATAAAATCATTAAATATGGACAAGCCAAATAAACATGTCATCGTTTACTCACCCTTTACTTGTTCCAAACCTATTTGAGTTTTTTTCTTTCTGTTGAACACAAAGAAATATTTACTGAAAGTATAAAATTCCATAATATTTCTTTGTTCCTACTATGGATATCAATGTCTGCTTTTTTTTATAACATTGTTCAGAAAAATCTTGCTTTGTGTTCATCGGATGAAAGAAATTCATAAATGTTTAGAACCACTTGAGTGTAAGTATATGGTGAAGAAATTGTTGTTTTTGGGTTAAATATGTCTTTAATTGTTCCATATAAATTCTTTAGTTTTAACAAATGGAAATGCACATACTATAAACTGCTATACTGTTCAAAGATTTGAGGTCAGATGTTTGTTTTAATGTAATTAAAATAATGCTTTTTTTATATACAACTATGAACAAAAATTAAAACCCATTCCTTTAGATTTACTGCATTTATGTGTGATGAAGTCTACTTGAATGACCCTACACTGTAAAAAAAAGTGATTAGTTGATGAGTAAACCGGTTGCTTTTAAAGTGATTAGTTGACTTGAAATTTATCAACTTAACAGCTCCAAGTTACGATGGGTTTACTCAATTTTTCACTCACAACTGGTCACTTTTTACAAATGAAAGCAAGATATTATTGCATGGGTTTTTATTCGTGCACATTTCTGAAATATGATAGTTAGCCCAAGTAATATTACGCAAGCAAGAGTGCAGTTTGTATTTTAAACAACCGCTCAGCAAACAAGATATTAATATTGAGTTACATTTATTCATGTTTATCCTGTTTTGCTAATGAAAATAGTTCCAAACAAAGCTTCAAATAAAGATTCAATTATCCATTCATGAGAAGTCACATATCTCTTTATGTTTATTGTTATTGTCTTTGTTGTGAACAAGCCTTAATAAATCAGCCAGTGTTTGAATTGTCATAATAAGCAGTACACTGTTAACGATTTCCTGTAGAATCTACAGTAACTTACTGGCAGCAGTTCACCAGTAACTTCCTGTAAATCAATTACAGCAAAAATACTGTATTTACATTTACAGCACTATTTATCTTGCTGTATATGTATTTACAGTATTTTATATCTTTACTGTAGAATATACAGTAATTTTCACCAAGCAACTGTAAAATACACTAACATACTGAATAACTGTCCTACAGTAAAATTCAGTTAAAAATTAACTATATATAAAAAAAATTATAAAAATATAAAAAACTTTTTAAAAAAGTTAACTGTACAATACAGTTATTAAATATAACCATATAGGCATCCCTAGCTTAAAAGTTTAATACTGAGTTACATTCATTCATTCATTTTCCTTCGGATCAGTCCTTTTATTCATCAGGGGTTGCCACAGCGGAATGAACCGCCAACTTATTCAGTTCATGTATGTTTTACACAGCTTCCTTCCAGCTGCAACCCATACTGAGTTACATTTTAGACACATTATTTTCTACTCATCTTGTTTCACTAACAAAAATAGCTCCAAATGAAGCTGGAGAAGAACATTTGTGTGTCTCACTGTGGTGTTTCATTCCTGAATAAACCTATTTAAAACGAATCGAGTGAGATAATAACTCAATAATCCATTTATAAAGAAAGTCACACTAGGGCAGCAGGACAAATCCACACTGTAAACAACTTTTGTAAATTACACAGTATTTAACTGTAAAATGAACTATTTTACTGTAGGACAGTTATGCTGTATGTTAAAGTTGCATTTTGAAAATTACTGTATATTTTACAGTAACAATATACAATACTGTAAATATATATACAGCGAGATAAATGATGCTGTAAATGTAAATACAGTATTTGTGCTGTAATTGATTTACAGTAAGTTACTGGGAGAACTGCTGCTAGTTAGTTACTGTAGATTCTACAGGAAATTGTTAACAGTGCAAATAAAATCAAAATCAATCAATCAGGAAATGACTTTTACTGCTTGTTCAAACTGCTTTTTTAAAATGAGTTAACACCATTCTTAAGTTTTTTTTAGGACAACATAATTGCTTTATGTTCAATCCACTTAAGTTTGTAAAAACGCTAAAGTTAACTTAATCTATTTGTGTTGGCACAACATGAAGGAATTGTGTGGAACCCAGCATTTTTTTACAGCGTTTTGATTCTTTTAAAATATTTTCCAAGTGCTCTTCAACAGAGAAAGGACATTTTCACAATTTTTCTTATAATATGTTTTATTTATTTTAGTTTGGCTAAAATACAAGCAGTTTTAACATTTTTAAAAACTATTTTTAAGGTCAATATTATTAGCCCCCCTAAGCCCCCATAGACATTTCTGTAGACATTTCGAATGTCTACAGAACAAACCACTGTTGTCCAATGTTTTGACTAATTAACCTAGTTAAGCCTTAAATTGCACTTTAAGCTGAGTACTAGTATCTTGCAAAATAACTGGAAAAATACTCTCATCATGCAAAGAGAAAACAAATTAGTCATTAAAACTATTACCCTTAAAAAATATGTTGAAAAAAAATTCTATATGTTAAACAGCACTTGGGAAATATTTCTAAAACACGAGAGTGAGGAAATGATGTCAGAATGTTAATTTTGCTTTGGGTTTATTGTGGCATCAGTGTACTGTAAATAATATAGGGAAGTGGGTTCTGAGGTCAACGAGTCTTGCGAAAGTACCGTCACAATGCTGAGCAAAAGCGCTGGTAGAAAACAAGCCATCTACATTATAGACATAGGCTTCATGCATACAGAAATGTAGGTCAGCTTGTGGTTAATCCCACCACCGATACTGACTGTTTAGTAAAAATGCAGTGATTCAAACGTTATAAAAACATGACGTCAATCTGTCAATGATTATGGGCAGGACACCAAAAAGAGCAATGGTCACGCTTACAGTATGATGGTTTGTTTGACGAGGGTTGAGCTATAAATAAAGCGCGCTGTATAAGAATGGACTGGTTGTTGCATAAGCTGTTTGAATGTGCTGAATAACTGTGCGGGTGTTTTCCGTTCGGCACATGCAACACCTCAGGTCATGTGACTCGTTTCTGTGTCTGCATGGCCTGTGCTTTGGTGTGTATCATTCAGCAGGAAATTCCCCTTCATCACATGACATGACCTTTGGTTCTGCCCCATGACCTTTTTTTTTACCGAAACTGTTTACATCAAGTCCAGGAATATAAGGGAAACATCTTCTTGTAATCATTAAAGGACTGAATAACAAATTATCTCTGTTTGCAGATAATAGGCTTCATAATATTTTTTTAGTGCTCTGTAAAAGACTAGAAAAGGCTAGAACTTCCAATGTGAACAAAATACCACAAAAAAATTTGGTCATTTAGTTAATTATTGGAATTGATGGTTCCACATCACAAAGGACCTTTAATATCTAGCATTTTATTATACCTAAAAAAGTATTTTTAAAGAGCTGTTGTTCACTGGAAGGTTCTTTGTGGAACCTAAATTGGTTCTTGTATTACATTTCTTATAAAAATTCTGTTAAAAAACCCTAACAGTGAAAATCACTAAATGAAATAAGTCATAACTCATAAACTGATTATATTAAGCAGAACTCAAACTGAATGAGTTACGGATAAATTAATTCTATTTGTTGTGTTAACTTAACTCTATTACTAGAAGCAATACCAGACCATTTTGTTTGAACTTAATAAGTTCTATACTCATACGGATTTGATAACTGAACTTAAAATGTTTAAGTTACTAAATACTCTAAATGTTTGACAATATCAACACAAATAGGGGTTAGTGGTTAGCACTGTCGCCTCACAGCAAGAATTGGACTAACTGTTATTTATAATATTGATCATTGCTGACTTAATACTTCCACAATTCTGTGTTTTCAACATAACTATTTAAGACTACACAAACTCCAGTGTGAATCACCAGTCTGAACAGAAGTTTGTGAATCGCAACCGTGATAACGTTGTTACTATTATAAGAAAAAATATATATTTCTTCTGTTCGTATCGTGCATGCTTTTTATGACTGTCGACGGATTTGATAATTGGTAATGTATATATAACCTGCATATTTCTTTTTGTGACTGACAAATAACTGGAATACTTCATCATGCACATGTACTCTTCAAAAAAACAATGAATGAATAAACACGACTAATTATGATTTGATCAACCAAATTTGTTTAATAATTTAAGTAAAAAAAATAACCAAATCAACACCTATGGCTATTTTAACAATTAGTGTATATACACAGCTAACAATCTGATTATTTGAAGGATTGATTTTGAGTGGCTGTCAATTCTTTCTGTCAATTCTATCTTGAAATCATTCATCAACTGGAAAAAGAATTTGCTGTGAAAGCAATTACGATACTGTTGTTCTGTCTGTGTAATTATTGTATAGATGTGGTATTGACTCTGCTGTTCTCTTAAATAAAAAAAAGAATGTTTATCATCATAGATGTCATTATTGGTTTTGAACATGAAATAAGCCAAAACTGTGAAAACAGTTATATTTGCTATTTAGTTTGATGACACACATATCCATAATTAAATAGAGTTATGAAAGCTCGTATCGTATGGGGAATTTAAAATAAATGCATCTATACGTGTATACGTGTCAAGTTAATTATTACACATTTTCTATTCGTTATAGAACTGCACTGTTAGATGTATTCTTTATTAACTCATTTATTTATTCACTTATTTGTGCATTATTTTTGGGCATCAACTGTTAAGCTAACTTTTTGGACCCCCTTGTGGTCCCTGAGATCCCAGTTTGAAAAACGGGATGACAGGATTCTTAGATGCCATTGTTCCTCACTGTAAAAAGCAATTAGTTGACTTTACTTTAAAACAAAAGGAGAGTAAACCTGTTGCCTTTGTTTAAAGTACATGAACAATGTGCATAATTTAAAAAATTACCTGTCATCTTAACAGTTCCAGGTTATAATGGGTTAATACACTTTTTTAAAGTAAAGTCAACTTGTCGACTTTTTAAAGCAATGGGTTTACTCACTTTTTT